>CAAKMY010094815.1:0-20017 GCA_901111285.1 Corrigiola litoralis | reverse complement strand
AAAAGTTAATTTTGGTCCCCCTTAAAAAAAATTTCTAGTTCCACCCCTGGTTATGTTCATTTAGTGATGGCAATGGATTGGGGGCGGGTTGAAGTACTCTAACAATACAAATTAGTAATGGTTATTATTTGTAGAAAAAAGGTGATAATAATAAAAAATCTTATCAGAGTTAAAAAATATTATTTAGTGTAGTTGCCAAGTTACGTAAAATGCCAATCGCCATATTGTACGCGATAATAGTTTTCGAAGGCATAGGAATAACTTAGTGAGAACTATATTCTGAAATCTGAATGCATTAATTGGAGGAATACGCAGATGCATCATGCATATGTATATCATAACAACAGAGACACAAGCCCACAACTTGCACATGTAGTCATGTAATAAACTGATAATTGATGCATGGGTGAGTCAAATTATAGTGATTTGAAAGTTTGAGCACTAGTCTACTCATATGGCAATATATTAGCTCATTATGAGGTTTATCCTTAAAAAGCAGTGGAAAAACATGGCAATCTGCTTTTTGAGATGGACCAAAAACGTCAATTTAATGCCAAATCATTACAATTTTATTAAAGTCACAGTCAACGAACGTTTTGATGACTTATAATTGTTGGTATTCTACGAGCAAAAGTTGAATCTTTACGTGAACCAATCAGTTCCAACTAGATTAGTTCCTTGAACGACACCCTAGTTTTACCAACCAATTTGCGCAAAAGTTGGCTTCCCGGAACAAAACTTATTCCTTATATGTAAATATATATCACTGATATAACTTGACCATAATTGAGTTGGATGTTAGGACTCGATTAGTCTTTACAAGTTACACACTAGCCTTAGTGACCACATCATCGATTTAATCATCACATTAACGTGTAGGTAAATTGTCAAAAGTACAAGAGATCTACCAGGAATCCAATCGAAGCCATATAAAATTAAAATTTTGTAATTGATTAGCTAGAACATCAATTATATTCATGCTACGGACAAGAAATCCCCATTGGTCATCTCATGATCCCCTTTTCCCTTAATAGACCCAAATACAAGGTCAAGATTATAAAGCACCGGTACCATGGCCACACAGCAGAGGAAGACTAGGACAGGCCCAAATATCCAGAGCAAAAGTGGTAGGGCAGCATAGAATAGCCTATTTCCCACAGTATTCAGGATAAACCCCTTTTCCAATAGTTCAGATATATACCCTGGGGTAATCGTCCTACACATAATGTGGTCTTGTGGAGTGTTTATGAGGAAGTTGACTTGGTTTATGAACCTTATTGACAAAGAGTGACTCAAAAATGAGAACAAGAAGATGATAAGCAAGGTCACATATTTGAGGGCCACCATGAACTCGCCATGGGCCCCGTAAACAGTATCATTTAGAGGCTTCTTGATGCTGTAAGTGCTGCTGAGGATGGCAGCTAAGCCAGAGCAAAGGAGGATGGAAGTGGTGGCCATTAGGGTAGATCCCATGATTGTGTTCCGTAAGGTTTGGACGGCCAAGATGTTCTTCTTGTCATTGTCCTGCATGCAAACGTGTTTACCATCATTTTTTGCGTGATTTTACCTCACAAACAAAGCATAAATACTCCACTATGGGATGATAATATTATCTATCATGATTTACGTTTCCTTTGGTTACGTTATAGTGTACGCTTGCGGTTGCAGTACGTAGTTTACACGTACAATGGCCTACTTAGTACTAGTAAGACAATTTATAGTGCTATCAAAGTCAGAAAGTTAAAGATTTAAAACTTATTCTGTTAAGATGATGACAGTAAATTGAAGAATGTATGGCGAAACAACATGAATAAGTACTATATAGTTTGGGGTTTCCCCTCTTTGTTCACCAAAAAAAAAAATAAAAAAATGAATAAGTACTATAGTGGTATAACAGTACAACTGAATCAAATTGAATTTCACCTAGTAATAACCTCAATCATTCTTGTTGGATATCTAAATGCTTCAAAATCAGAAGTTTTTAGATAATCTAATCAATTAGGGGTATTATTTTGTCTAACAGCTTTGTATCCAGCCATCATGTAAAGGAACCATGAGCTAATTAAAGTAAAAGGTACAATGTTAAATTGATAAAAATAATCAGATTGGGAATAATATATATGCCTAGAGTTTTTCCATTTTTCCATTTTTAAAAGATTCCACTGTATAATTTAAGAATCTAAGGTGTGTTTGATAAGCCATTTCAGTCACCTTATTTGACTAGTTAATCTGATTTGACCAAATTTTCAATCACCTTAAAGTTTCAGGTTGTTTGGTAACACAACATAAAACATATTTAAGGTGACTGAAAAAGCTACTTGGGGAACCTGAAAAAAAATTCCATTCACCCGATCAGGTTTTAGTCACCTTTTTAATTTTCAAATTTCAGGTATCTTTCAGGTTTCAGGTACCTTTTCAATCAGTTTTACCAAACACACCCCTAGTTTCATTATAAAATATTTTTGTCATTGTCCTATACGCAATTGTTAAGTGGAATTGGTATGCTTTTGCTTTTAAAGAGTTGTACAAATGGCCTACATATATAAGAACATTAATAGGGCCATCTGTTTCAGCAAATCACCATCGACTCTAACTTTGCTAAAGAGACTACATGCATATGAAGGTGGAAATTATTGAAGAATGGGAAAACGAAATGAAAATGCAATTACGTGATGTGATAGTAATATCTTATGTACGTTGGAGATAACAAGGTCGTTTTTATAGTTTCACTAGTGTGTGTGAGTGAGTAGTGAGCACAAGACATAGATCTTTTTGTGGCGTTTAAGGGAGGAATGGATCATTATTAATCAAACGAAGAATGCAATCTGATGCTACAATACCGATAACAGCCATCGGAAAAGTCTCAACCCAAACTTCGATGGAGTAATTAAATGGCTTGCTATAATTGTTTTTGTGTCTTAAGCCGTATTGATTTAGTTGATCATAGTGGAATTGAAACACAGGTGTTGAGGTTATGTAGAACCATTACATTCTAAGTTATAATTTGTGTTTTTTCGTTAATGGACATATCAGCATTTTGTATCAGCTTTAGATTAGACAAAGGCTAATCAAAAGCAAAAAAAAAAAAAAAAAAAAAGTAAAACAATAAACCTTTGGTATAAGCCATAGAGAAGATGTAAATAAAAATGTTAGTAAGGATCAATTGTTCACTGAGTGTAACAATCCATCTTTTACATCTGTGGACATAATTTTCTGTGAACTGTTCTCATAATCCAAAACAATAAGCCATGTCATTTTGTATCACAAATGTTCAAATATGTAAATTTAAGAGATGGAACTGGCTACATATTTTTTTTTGACAGTACTGAATAAATATATAGAAGTGGACTTGGAGTGAAAGCTCCGAATCCTAAATAAGTTTGGCTATAGAAGTGGAACTGGCTATATATGAACAAGTTCTTTTACGCAAGATATATAGTTACATTGAAGCCATCAACATATACTGATATACATCTTCATTCTTCAATGGTTTCAGCTAGGCAAGATTTCGGCAAATTTTCTACTAGATTTGCGCATTATTCAATGGTTAGAGACTTAGTGTAAAATCATGTGCTAGTTAATAATTAGGTTTGTGTCCTTTAATTTTAGTTTTTGAGTCACTCCAGTTCTAATTCGTTATAAATCTTACCTTGATGCTATGAGATAGCCTAATTATTCATAGGAGAAGCTTGACATGCAACGATTCTGTTAGATATACGTACGAATACACATACTTGAACTGGAAATAGTTGCCTAATTGCAAAAGGCAAGCATAATTAAGGGCATCCAATAAAAACATTGAAACTCTCCTAAAACAGATTATTTTTATAGCTACGTACTATACGTCAATTAATCAAACTTTCCTTCTCTTAGCGAAATAATCCTTGAAATGAGCGCCTGAGCCCATGACCCATAACATAAGTAACGGCTAGACTGTTATAACTTTTGGTTTGACGTGTAGGTCACATTGTCACAACAAATATGAGGTTACACAATTATCTTTCGGTTATACAGTTAGTTGTAACCTTTATGCATGCATGGTCACTTATGTATCTTCATTAGACTATTTATTAGTGGTCGTGTTTGTCGTGTAAGTATGAAATGATTTAATTCGGTAATCATCGCAATGTTTGTCTTGTTTGCCATTATTTTCTTCCAAGTTATGCAAGAAAACTCGTACTCCATATGCCTTTACTAATTTTTAAGTCTAACCTCATCTACGGTTAGGTAATTAAACAAGATCCATATGCCTTTTCTAATTCTAGTATTTTCTTTTGCCCTTTATGGCGGAAAAACAAACCCTTGAGGAGGAGATAAAAGAAACTTTCCAGAATAAGCCTTACATTAAAGAATTTAATCTCACACTCGCAAGTACAAGGGCCAAGGGGATCAACATTAATTCTAGGTTCATTCTAGAATGTGCTGCCTATTGTTAATTCTCAATTGAAACATAACAATGGATCACTATCTGTTTAGAAGCAAGATCAAGCTTGTAATAGAAAGTATAAGCAAGGATGCAATATAACTTGATAACTGAACAAACCTAAATTTTTTACTATGAGCTGAAAAGTGTAAGTTTTATCAACTCTAATTAGATATTCAAGTAAACAAAAGAGGTGATAATGTTGTAATATGAACCGTTGTTAGTAGTTAAATCCTGTTTATATATATGTATTGAAAAGTGGTGATAGTGATGTACGTGGTATATAAATATCCATATTGCTCGATATCAAGTTTTGTAACTCTTTTTCTTCTTCATCATCTTCTTTATTTGGGGGGAAAATAATGAAAGGAGCTGCTCAAGTTGCATGTACAATCGAGATCAAAGCAGACCAACTTTTGGTCCTACGCGAGCTTGATTTATAGTACAAGGTGTTAGAAGAATAGAAGGCACATGTTTTAGTGAACTTGAAGCACATATTAGTACTGTGGGCTGCTTCAAATATAATTATTGATATTGGAATATGATTGCGTACATGTAATGGTTAGTTTGGTTTAGCTACTAAATTTGTTTTAATGAAGACGACCTGCTATGCATCATGCATTCCAGCCCAATTGCATGTAATAGGCTACGAGCGAACTGTATATCTGAAATGAAAGATAAGATACAAATTTCGTACCTTCATGATAGCAGCAACCCAGTATCTTCTTCCATTAGAATTGATACCGATGATAGTGCTAAGTGGATCAGTCCTTGTCTTGTTCCATAGCCATACGTGATATGCAGTCATAATCAACAAGCCAGAAGGTACTAAGAGCAAGTCTAGATAGCATTTCCTCCACTCCATATTTCTCCCTCTCACTTCCCTCACTTCCGTGCTTAATTCGATTTGTTTGAGAATTCTTTACAGCGGAAGTTCAAATGTTTCTCCACCTAGTTGGGTTTGATGCCTGTTCGCAATATATATACAAAGGAACCAGAATGTATGGAGACATGTTTGAATACGATGTGCAATATAATTTGCATATGCATGAGTGCATGACCAAATTAAAGACAAGAAGAGAAAAGGGGGCTTAGACTTTCCTTTTACTACTAAATTACCAACATGATAGATCAATTATCTGCGAGTTTGTCTTATTGTCACTTTATTAGGTCCAGTATGTTTGTAGTTTTAAATAACAAGTTTTGTACATATAAGCGAGTACTTAAAATGCAATTGGTTTTATTGGGTCCATCTCATGAGTTCAATTTACAAATAATAGTATAATATGTAATGATAATGGGAGAGAAAAATTTTAATCTTTCAGCTAAAATTCATAAAAACTCAATCTTTGTACTAGTTCAATACACTATTGTTTTTGGAATATCGAGGATAACCTTCACAAACTCTAGTAGACATTTCCATTATCATGATACAAGTGTGCAATATCTGTGGTTCACAACCTCAGCTCCGTAGTAAATCACAGGTACTACACTCAAGCACACAAAAACAAGCAATACAAAATTAATCAAGATAGCCTATTAGCTTAAAGCAATTCAGACACTGACATCATTATAGCAACGAAGACACATGCATGCTCCACCTTCCTGCTTGTGGGACACCTTTATGTTGGTGTAACAACAATCCAACCACTAGATCAGACTCTTAAGGGTGATCAGTATACTATTGGCCAATACATTTTTGATTTATCATTTATATACATAAGCTTGATGAAGGGAGAAACATATTTAGTGAGAACTTAACAACTCGCTAGTTTTAGCTAGCTAGTTATCTAGATAATAAGTTCATTCATATATGCGAGGTATAATACCAAGAAGTATGATCATATATGTATAAATCAAAGAATAATATTTAGATAAGACGGTCATGTGCTAGAACTAAATACTATTATTTTGGAGATAAGCTTGCCCTGTCATATCATATAAAGCTTGCTTATCTAATTTTTACCCAAATAAAGAATTTGTAGAAAACATAACTAGTGAGAAAAGCCTACACATTTACTCCGTATCATTTAAATTTCAAAGTACCCTATATATGCTAAGTTTCCAAGTTATATGCTAGAATGGCTTAGTATTATTACGAAGTATGAGAGAAAAAACACAGATAAATACCGTAAAAGTTATAATCTATATACACTAATTTTGTCGAGGTTTGAAGCACTTATTCGATTCCTTTTCATATTGTCATGTAAAAATCTAACCGTAATAATGACAATTTGGAGTTTAAATCACATTAGAAGAATTATTTGTTCAATTCTTATTTGTGACAACAAGATTTTATTTGGGCTCTATTAATTACTCCTTTGATGTTTTCCGCTTAAGAGAAAAAAAACCCCTCTAGGCATCCCTTTATAAGTATTCTTGTTTCAATCTACACCCAACTTGTTACCTAAAAAATCCCATAAGAAAAATTGGACGGACTCGAGAAAATAAGCTTATGATTATTAACACTCTAAGAAAATTTCTGATACTCCTGTTTGTATATTTTAAATACAAAAAATTATATATTGTAAGAGTAGTAGAGATATATTTTGAAATGTCAATAGTTATTTCTTAAAAGAGAGTGCGAGCCCGAAGGAAGATAAAAGTTAATGTAAGAAAGAGTAAGGATACAGCAGAGCAGGAGACAATAAAATGACAAGGCTTTGCACTGTCAGTCTGCCGCACTATTTAGCATACTTAAGAAATGAGGTACGAATAATGGGGGTCGCTGGATTGTGTTCAGTGGAGTACACTAAAACTCCAAAATCGTGAAGGTTGGATGGTATTGCCACAAAACAACCCTCGCATCTTTGAGTCGGTTGTCCATAATACTTTGCATGTCAAGATTGTTCTTACTAATCCTACATATATATATATATATATATATATTCCATGCAATTTAAAAGCACACGTACGTACCACGTATGCCTTTCTTATTTATGTATGGAGCAAAAGGTAGGATAATGGCAAAAGTACGTTACTTATTAAACTAATAACTGATTATGAGGTCAAATGATGTTTCCATGTAACCCGATAAAGCATGACCTTGTATCACCAATGTATTGAGATTGTGAGTATAATGACTACTGCCACTCTTTTTTTTTTTTTGGATATATTCTATCGTTTCCACTAACTTTTATCTTGATCAAAATCTTACTATGCATGATTATGGGAGTACGAGAGGACTAAAAATGAGTGGTATTGTTTCGATCAATGTCCAAAAAAAAAAAGTGGTAATAGAAATTTCTCTACAAAGATGCACTATTTTATATGGAAAATTATTATGCACGTGTATTTTCATTTTTAGTACCCTAAACGAAAACTGGATACCTCAATTGATTAAAACTATTTTACCTTAAGCATGAGATTCGATTGCTGTCCTATTTTAATTTGCGAGCGTTTCAAACCCAAAATAAAATCACAATCTAAAATTGGGGTGAAATTCCTCCAAATTAGTTGATACATAGTTAATTAATGTTAAATCAATTTCGTATTTGTACCAAAGAAATCAAATTTAGAATGTGCTATTACAGTCATTTCAAATATATATATATGTTATTCTAAGTAAGATGAAAGTCACCTCATGCTATAGTTAGATCATGTCCCTAGCTCTTGGGTATGTGAATGTAGGAACTTATTCTCTGAGCAAAACCTTAAAACAGCATTATGGAGTTTGTTAGTTGTCCATTCACATTAGCCATCCTTTCCATTTCCTAGACAATTATTATTCAATTATTGGATTTTGCCATAGATATCATAAGTTTCTAAAATACTGAAATTATTTGTACAAAGCGGCAAAGGTAGTTTACCCCTCTTTTTGGGGTAGGGGGGCGTTTTTGCTTCAAATACTCGTAGTTTACATCTTCAGTCGAATCACTTGGCACATTCAGGAAAATCGGCTTTTTTTTTTCTTTTCTTCCTTATTTTTTAATCAAGCTTTGCGAAGTTCAGCTGAAATATTTGTTTGTAAGTACTGAATTATAAAGATGTGATTGAGTAGATGAGCCAAAGTAAGTGGCAAGCAGTACTAGCCTTTGCTTTTGTGGGACTGTAATTAATATTTTTTAGATTGGTGACATCCACATATGACCAACTATATGAAGTAGCTAATATATTGCTCCGAAGCTCATTACCTAACAAATTATGATATCAACGACTTAAAAAGTTTTAGACGCTAAATCCTGTAAGAAACCACTTTTTTTTTTTATTTGACAAGAACCACTTAACCGGCAACAAAACAATGCTTAACAATCCATTGTTTGAAAAGGATACGCAAACATTACGAAGAGCCGTCTAGACTGCAGGGTATCGCGTCTATTCCAAACAGCCCCCCTTGTTTTGTTTTTGTTCCTTTTTTGTTTTATTTTTATTATTTTTATTATAAATGTAGGGGCAATTGTGCAAAAGGATAATGGGTATGCGCGAGTGTACAACTTGCTGATCTGAAGTCTAAAGTATACGAGTTATATACGAAGTATGTGACAAGAGAGGTGTCCTATGCATAATCGTATGACATTAATGCAATGCCCCTTTTAAAGAAGTCTATCAATACAAATTAATTAAAAGAGGAAAATAGTTTTTTTTTTAATTAAAGGGCATGAAAAGAGGGTTTCGATATCACTTTGTTGGCTAAAGGCGAAGTAGAAGAAAATAATTTGGGAAAGAGGGAGGGTGGAGCGAGATAAAGTAGGTACCTAGTTCGTTAAAAAACTCAAAATTTGAGGCCAATCAAAACGGACATACTAGCTCACGCGTACTCAGGTTTTTAACAACAACAAAGGGTATTTCTTTGATAAAAAAAAATTGAGTATGTAAAATTAAGCTTTTTTTTTTTTTTTACGTATATTCATTATAAGGACAATTCTTATTCAACAAGTAAGGTGTTCAAAAATTCAAACTATAACATTTTAATCGAATTGTCTTGTTGGGAAATATATAGAAGGGCGATAAGGGGATTCAAATCCTTTGGAGTTATTCGGCCATTAAGATACAATTCTATCATCAAACATCTATTCATAATCTACAACTATTAAGCCTCGACCTCTTTAGTTAACTTGTACGGAGTATATTTCTCTCCTCTCCTTCTACACAAAGAATTGAAGCACACAGTGGCAGAACTTAGCCCACAACCCCCCCCCCCCCCCAAAAAAAAAAAAAATAAAAGGTTTATCTAGTTTATAATGTACTCTTCTCTATCCCCTTGGTCAAGATACACGTCTATGTTTTTTCTCTCCATGACAATTAGGAAACTAAATAGTTAATTTCTAATACATAATAACATTATCAATATTTATAGGAGGTTTAAATCATGTTTCACAACACCTAACAAATTTAAAAGAAAATTTTGAACTTTTCTTCAATAGTACTATCGAAATTTGTCTTTAAATTATGGAGTACGATTTCAATATTTGGACTCTTAACCTTTCAAACGATCCTAATCTAATCCAAAAATGTAAATTTACATAAATTTGAGTTTGAAACCAAATCTAATCTGAATCGTGAACAATACAATCTAAAAAGCTATTTCAATTTTAGACTTAGTCTACCTAAGTTTCACCCCTAACCAACATTCCTCATTTCATTTCAACTTAACACCCTCCCCCCCAGCCCTTCTTCCACCTCTCTATACCCCAAAGCCCTAGCTCTTCCCTGTTAAGATATGATACACTACACCCAGAGCCTTTTATAGATGAAAATATGAAATCACTCGGTGGGGGTCGTACACAAATTACTCTGGCCATATTATCCTTTTTTTATTCCGTAAAAATGACAATTTTAACCTCTCTTTTATCAGCAAAATCACCATTTTGTCCTATTTGTGGATAATATTGTCCATGAACAGTTCTAGGTGACAAATTCCCCTGCTAGTGACCTAAGTATGGAGTAGAAGAGGTCTTGTCTTGCATGACTGCCTGACTGGCTACATAGAATTCCTCTTGATCAACTTGGAGTTAAAAAATGCAACTCTCCTCCTCCAAATCAAATGGAACTCTATCTATCATCATCACGAGAATGAAAATTAAAAACCAAATTTGGTTTAAATGGTTACGGTGCATCTATACTGATCATCCATTCATCCAAAGAAGCATACTGCCCCTGGAATTAAAACAAGCTTTAAGTTTCCTTCTCATTAAAGGTTTAATACGTGACGACCTGACGGGCATGTGCTAATCATATGGAAGCAGTTAATACTACAAAAGTTAACAACCATAATCAATGAGTCTAGTATGATAATAAAATTAAAACCATGAATAGTCAAATACAACCAAGGTAGTCAAACACATCGATGGCATTTTGATGTAGCTTCTTGGGTGGTTTAGTTAATCTCTTGTGATTTAACAAGAGGGCGCAGTCAGATTTCTTGAAACCATGTTGCAACTATTATCATAGTCCGTACACTACTTTTAAGATGCTATGGAAAAATACAAAAAATTGTACTTGAAGAAAGCCTTCAATAAAAAGTTATGGGGTCAAGGTATGAACGTACAATGGAACAGTACCACATCCACATGGCCATTTGACAGTTTAGTCGGTTAAACTTCAGATATAGTCATTAAGCCAGTGAGCTCCTATATTTCGATTATAAAATAGAGGTGAAGTTTTCTTACAGAGAAATATGGAAACCATTGCTTTCGCAGCAATTGCAGGCAGAGTGCAAAAAGTCTGTGTAAAGAGCAAATACTACAGAAGTTTTCTTAGAAAATTATGTCCCTAAAATAAAATAGAAATGATCATTCACTTAACTTATCAACTGTGGTAGAAAAGGTAGCTTAACCTAAGAATAGTATGCTTCCTCACTCGTTAATTACTGGATGTCGATTTGTATTATTTCATTGTATTCCATGCAACTAACAAGAGATCTAGGCATCATAGAAACAGCTTAAGGTGAAGTGTGATTTTGATGATTAGTTTCAAGAAACTTTATCAACTGTAAACTCATTTTGCTATATCGTACGTTATGCTACATTGGACTTTAGTTCCCAAATAAACAGCAAAAATATAGAGAGCATCAACGTAGAGGTGAAACTGCAACTTCTGAATCTCGGTTAATCGAATCTCCCGCACCCTGTTTTTATTTCGAAAGGTTCTGTAATTGCTCTAGAAATTTGTATGAAAGACAAATTACTTCAACTGCTTGGGCGTCATCTGAGATCTCCTTCCTATCATTGCCCTTAAAACTTCCATTTCCCGATATGTAAAAGGACTTAAAACTTTATTGCATACAGAAATGAAAAATAGCATTCTGAATAGCAAGAGAAGAAAAAAGAAGAGGTGAAAGAACTGCTCAGAACTCATAAAAGAGGCTTGATTGAACTCCTAGAATCTCTCCATTCATCCATGATACAAGCAGAACTACCCATGTGACTTGTAAGCTTAATTACAGGAAGAGAATGTGGCAAATGATGAGAGAGGGATCAGGGTATGATGGAGGAGTGATTGAAAATGCAGAATACAGAAACCAAGGGAAAGGCCAGCTTCTTAAATCAAAAACCTACTGATCACTTCTTAAGAAATTCCTAATCTTTTAAAGTCCTTTATCTTCAACCAAGGACAATGCAATAATTTAACATTTAAGAGCTTCTGTAAGCATTAATTCTCTAGAGACTACATCCTTCTATAAATACAGGTTGAAAATTTCTCACAAATAAGGCTTTCACAAAGCAAAGCAAGCACTAAAACAGCCAGCTTCTTAGAGTGAAAAACTCGTCTTTAATCAGAAGAGTGCACACAATGGACTCTTCCAAACAATCAAACAAAATCAGTGACATTGTGAAACTAAAGCGAATGCTGAAGAAATGGAGGATGCAAGCAAGCAGCTCCAGTGCCGCCACCAGCAACGACGACAAAAACACCACCACCAACAGCAACAGTAACAGCAAGGACAACAGCAACTTCAACACCAGCAGCAATAACAGCAATAAAAAGGCCTCTTTCAGTAGGAGCAACAGCAAAAAGGGTTCTTTAAGTAGAAGCAACAGTAACAGCAACGGCAACAGCAACAGCAACGGCAACAAAAAGGGTTCTTTAAGTAGGAGCAACAGCATCAAAGGCATTAACTTCCTCAAGAGGACGCTTTCTTTCACTGACCTATCTACAACTGGGGCGTCTACCAACGCCGTCAGAAAAGGTTTCCTGGCAGTTCATGTTGGAGAGGAGATGAAGCGGTTTGTCATCCCAACAAACTACCTGAGTCATCAAGCATTCAGCAGGTTGCTTAAAGAAGCCGAGGAGGAATTTGGGTTCCAGCAGGAAGGCATACTGAGGATTCCTTGTGAAGTGGAGGTGTTCGAGAACATCTTGAGAAGGGTCGAAACAAAGTCCAGTCCACATGGCAAGCAAGCACTCAAGTTAAGCAGAAATGACGGCATTGTATGTGGCTCATTGGAAACCCAGAGCCTCTCTAAATCTCACCATCCCCCAAGCCCAATGTGCAGATAAAATAATGTACCTTCCCTCTTCCATTTTTATACCTCAATAGGAGGAGGAAGGGTGAGCCTCAGAGAAAGAGAAAATCTTAACCAAATAACTAGTCCAAACTCATGTATTTTGAAGAGTTAAAGGTATCAATGTAATAGGCTTAGTTTTGACTTCTGAGTACAAAAATAGAAGTCGCTATATATTTTTCATTCCTAGATCTTTGATTGCTACATTACTTAATTCTCTTTAGCTTCCTAAAACGAAAATAAACACGAAATGGTGGACACAACTGCTCTGGATATATAAGCAAGGAGATTCATTGAAAGATGGTGGGTTCAACCACAGAAAAACGAACAAAGAGAAGAAACAATCAAGCTGGTTGGATAAATCCAAACACCAAGTTACCAACTCCTTATGTCACATATGAGAATTTTCTATGAGCATAAGAAGTCAAAGTCCCACATGAAAGAATGTTGAGTAGCATGTATCAGATGTACGGTAGATACTCACATGTGTCAAGCAAACAAAAGGCAATCAGAGATGGCAAGGACAAGGAATTTCCTTTGTTACATCTCCCTCACGACCCCACCCCAAAAAAATCCTGTTTTGGCATGTGTTGATAACTTGATATGCACTGAGTTACACCATCTCTAAAGGAACTCACCCTTCATGCTATTTGCAGAAGCATCAAGATGAGTCCAACAAAATAAGTTGTTGTAATATAGCTCAACATCACATCACATATTGATGCCATACACTTACTGTTCTTTAACTGCAAGCCTGCAGCAAATATCGTCCACAGGAAACCTCTAATCTATTCGGCATAGTAAATAGGCCAGGAACAATCAAAGTCTGCCATGTGCTGCACTTCCAATTAGAAGCGATACAGCAGCACGGAAGAGGGAATCTGGGAAGTTTAAAGAGTTCAGAAGAAAACAAAGGGAATCCATGCTAGAATATTTACAAATGCAAATTAATAACTCGCACATTCTTGTATATCTCTGTACTGTATCTGCAACCAATTATAACGCAACATTTCCAGGGTATCGTCCTGATTTACATCTTTAAGTGTAGTTTATATCACATAGCAAGCTAAGCTTAGCACGAGAGGAGAGACGCATTTTGCTGCCGCAACATCGAAGAAAATACTTTGTTTCTTACTAACTCAGTCCAGAATCTGGTTAGTATTGACCTCACTGTAGATATTTACACGCTTATGTTTGTTATAATCAAGCAGATGCAACTTCTCAGAACTTCTAGGCAGATTTTACATATGAATATATCAGTAGAAATGACGTCACAAATTAACTATTTTTCGAGAATAGCTTTATCTTGTAATAGACATTCCGTTAGACTAGAAGGATTCACCTCTTACAAATAGAAGTGCAAGCATTTGCATGAGCAACTTTTGTATCTAGCCATCCAGGAAGCATTTGCATTTGTATAATCAATATATATAGGAATTGACAGAGATATTAAAAAACAAACCCAAGTGCATAGGATCCATCAAGGATACAATCTAGCACCTACGACAGTTGGCTAAACTATATTTTAGCTAACAACAAGAACTGTGACAGTTGGTCAAACTAGACTCAGGTAACGACAAAAGCCTCTTGTTAAAACTCATAGATTACCGTACACTAGGACACTTGACATCCAGGTATTAGAAAGATTCCAATATCCGATATGGGGCTAAACAATATTCACGCCAGAATTGATGCACATGATGAGCCCCCTTGCTTTTGCAAATAGAACAATGTAAAATGAGTGTACTTCATCATGTTCTCTTTATTGATTCACATGTGCTAGCAGAACTTCAAAAATACTATAACTAACAACACTTCTGTTTGGGTTTAGATCTATAAGAAGATAATTAATAGTTCATGTGGTTTCGTGCAGAATAATGAAGACACCAGTCCAATCAAAACTAAGCCACAGAGCACATGATAATTATAGCTTTGGTCCAAGTGGAATCTATAGTTGACCTAACGGGCACAAGCAGGTACTATCTTGTAGATTTTCCAATACAATTTGTTGATGTTTATACCACGCAACCACCAATCATATGAAGATGCCTGTAGAAAGAAGGGAGGATCATTAAAATAGAATACTTGACAGGACTACAGTTCATAACCATATCTATCTTGCTGAATAGTAGATTCTTTTGTTCTATGCTGCTCGGACTCGGTGTCCAGTATCAGACACGGGTGCGTATCTGAATGTATGACTCCGTTAAACTTTCAAAAAATTGCATGTTTTAGCTTAAATTGAAGTATCGAGTGTTTGTAACCATGTCCCTGCGTAAATTGTCTTACATGGGTACTTGAGGGAAAATGAAGAGTGCAAGGTTCATAGCTATTCTTTTCTGTAAACACTCAGATCTTTCCTATAACTTGGTTTGCGGTCTCATCTGCTTAAGTTCATTACTAGTCCCTCAACCGTGAAAAATCACACTAATGTAGGCTTTACGGCATGTTCTACAATCGCTACAACAATATTATATCATCCTGGGCAGTAAAATGGTAAATCAAGAAACGGAAAATTGCTCGACTTGAAATGCGAAATACCACATCAGAGCATGTGGAAGAATCTCTGTAGATGTGATGTCTGACAGAGCATTCTATCAAATGCTTTCTCGTATACAAATTTGTTAACAAATTAATTTCGCCAAAAAAGTAACTGGCATTCAATTCCATGTTATGAGTGACAAATAAAATCTGTTTGTGTGAAAGAGTCGTCAATTGGAGGCCGATCATATTAATCATATATATAGGTTCATGGAAGGGGTACATAAGTAATTACGTAAACTAATTAATAAACTAATTTACATTAGTATATTTTACACTATTACTTTATTGTTGAAAATCATATCTTCCTTCATAACCCAAATAAGTCCCAGCCCACAATCTGGGAGCATGTGCTCCCACTTGAATTTCTTATACTTTTTGTCAATTTTCTATTACGACAAAAACAAAAATGGTCTTCATTTTCCAGAGAAGTTTCTAAAGGCCTCGATCAGAATATATTTTATCAAAAAAACAACTCAAGTACTCAACCACCTTGTGTCTCCACTGAGGAGACTACAGATGAAGAATGGCGAATCAACATAAGGATAGAAGCAAGTATCATCGCAGAGAATTCCAGTATGCCATGTTCTTAAACATCAATATCGAAGGCAATTAACATTGGAAGAAACAATGTAATAAATCCATTCAACTGTACAATACTCTTTGTACAAACATGGGTTGATAGTTGGAATCAGTTAAGGCATCCATGGCAAAGGCCTTCGGAATGAAATTATTCATTCAATGTTCAAGCTCCAAAAAGGAACATAGAACAAAATGGAGGGATCAAGAGCAGCTAGTTATATGTGAGAACCATTTTTGTCAATTCAATATATTCTTCAACATTTGCCAAGAACCGAAAAAATAATAGAAGTAAACTGGACTGAGAGCCTTTAGATGTATATACAACTATAGAAACTTGCTGTTTTCCTGACTTGGGCCTTCTAGACATTTTTCTCTTCAGGTACCAGCTACCTTACCATAGAATTGTGATTCTCAAACTGAAAGCTGATCACCGTCAGTCTGATCCGGAAACGTGACACATTTGTAAACTTTACACTTTGAGCACAAGTTGTATCCAGTCTGCAAGCAAAAGTTCAATTCCAATATCACATGAAGGTCTCATCTGGGATTATCAAGAAGAAAAGAAGCTAAAAGTTGCATCACATGATATGGAAATTAGTACACATAAACTGAACATCAATAACAGATTCGACTGACATAATTAGACGTGTTGCTGTTTGAAATGTATTGATCATATCTCGTGCAGATTCGCATATAAGAATTCTAAGACAGTCATCAGTCGCAGTGGACAAGAAAAGGTAAATAACAAAGAGGTGAAAGATATGTTAACCCTGCAAAATGATATGAAAGTTTCTTTAAATGTCTGAGGAACTGTATAAGTTGAAATAGCTGGAAGCAAATGAAAGGAGAGATCTCTGAAGCCAATCCTATCATATACGGATAACGGCTAATTCTCTGAACACTTATATCTCCCCCCCCCCCCCCCCCCCCTCTTTATCGGACAAGACAAGAAGAAAAACGCGGTGATTGGAATCTCTAGACAGTATGATGAATACATAAAATGACTTGAACCCATATAGATACAGAAAAAAAGAAAGAGGCATTAGCATGAAAGGAATCGCTGATTTTGCGAGAATTGAGACTGCCTTTAGTTTGCTAGCCCAGACAGAGACCAGAAGAGCCAGAGTGACCTTCTCAAGATATAGACCTTTTTCTAAATTGAATGTAATCGTTGTTGAATGACTAATTTGTCAGGCTGACAATAGCAAGCAAGGTGGTAGCTATTGTATCAAATGGGATCACCTGAAGGTTCTACTCTATAAACTATCGCACATATGAAATACCAAAAAAAAAAAAAAAACATGTTAGCCCGTTGTCAAAAAGAAAAAAAAAACATGTTTTAAGTTTTACAACATTGTAGTATCATAAGTTGTAGTACTTCATTACTTACTGCTTTACATGATGGGCATCTGCGGTAGATCCGATTAGTTGGGGACGTCACATTAATTTTCTGGCCTTTGCAGAAATCACAAAGCAGCCATCCTGTCCCATTGCAGGGATCACATTGAATTCCTAATTTCTCCTCCTATATATATTAATTGACAGTTTGAATTGGATTGATAACACAGATATTCAGCAACGTGACAATAAACTTGGCAATCATATTCAGAAATACTCATACAGAGTACATGACAAATAGAGCAGAGAACCAGGTCCAAAGCTGAGTCAAACCAAAGCCCCATCTCATTCATCTAACTGTACGCAAACAAGAGGCTGCAAGTGAAACGTATACCCTTGCTTAACTGCTTGAGCTAAGCATGTCTGGTCAGACAAATACATCTCAAACTCTGGATACTTTCTTTATGTCACTTTCTTTCTTTGCCTATAGGAAGAGAATGGGTGAGACTTGACAGTAAAATTTTCCCTGATATTTTAATTTGGAAAAAGTAATTTTCCTCCTGGTTTAATAGTTTGTGGTACTTGCTGTCCATTCCATATTAACCAACCACTTCAAGAATGGTAGATACTAGTTCTATTTGAGAAAAACTGCAATATTTTCACTTTGGAATATCATAAATTGGAAATATAAACTTCGAAAGACGAGGTAACTATCATAAAGGCAGAGGACAAATAATTATGGATGGTCCAAAATAAGTGGAGTTATCCTCCGAGGAGTAAAATAGCTCATGGTCTTCACTAGTCTTAACCACCTTACACTCAAAATTACTCTGATACCTTGTTCGTCAATAAATAAGTATCTCACCTGATCCTGAAACATAATTTAACCTAAGAAACTGTAACTATCGCTTCTTCTTTCCCTCATTCATCGTTTAAGGTGTCTTTTTAGCAGCCTCACTAAGGCCACAGATACCCTGACATACCCAGACTCAGACACACCATCAACTATAGACAGTGTTAATGTTGTTAGTTCAACGGGACAGTTATATGATATGCATTCACCAAGGCAACAGCAACGACGACAACAAACAGAATAGTACTCACAATCCCTCTCTTAATGTAGGTAATCCCATTGCCGTCTATTGGTGACCAACTTCCTAAAATGTCCTAACTTAAGCAACCATATTTTACTGCTTCTATATATCAGTTTCAGTTTAGGGGTATCCTAGACTACCTAGAGGCTTAGACTGGTCTTTCCGTTCCACTTCTCTTTAGTACAAATCATTCTTCCAAGACAAAGAAGAGCAGGGGGGTTACCATGTTCTTCATAAGATAGTTTAGAGATGCTTACTCTACAGGCTACACCACAAATGATGTCATAAGAATATAAGATAGTTGGAACACAATGTCCTTGCTCTCGCTTCACACTCATCTCATGTACTTCCTTTTAGACTATACTCCACTATAGAAGACAATTATATTCATGGCACATAATTTTGTACCCCTTTCCATAACTTCCTAAAGCAAAAAACCAACCTACTTCTTGACAGTGTCTATCAACAATCATGCATTTTATCCAAAACCGAACAACATACTATAAAAGAGACTTGCATGTGTTTACAATGATTCTACATACAAGTTCAGAACTTCTTTCTTCGAATCATATATCATAAATGATTACAGCAAAAGGAAAAAGAGACTCCTTTTTTTCTATATTTTCCATTATACAATCCTAACAATGTTTCTTCACAACAATTATAAATTATATCCAAAACCCAAACCCAGAATATGAAATGTGAATCAAAGCCACATTTCTCATCTCACTATAAAACTATTACCACAGTTCCAAATACACCTTTCAATTCCAACAAGTATCATAGTCAATTCTAACGATTATTTCAACTAACTTGCAACTAGACTCAACAAAAAATATAACTCTTTTAATCTCTAAAACATCTTTCTTCATAATCACTCAATGACCCAATTAAAATTTAATGTCCAGTTTCACTTTAAGTGAATCATAAGCATTCCCTTAGTAACTGTTCCGCACACATAAAATTATTCATTCATATCTACCATTCTACTGTTTTTAAAAAATAAGTGCGAGCACAACCCCTCAACGACTTTACCAACTAAACTAACTGGCATCGACAAAAGTAACCAACCAATAGTTCAATAATATACCTGTTGCTCCACTTGTCGAACAGCTGAACAAAAAGCAGGCTTTACTGACACTCTCCTCTTCACAAATCTCAAGGAAGATGGAAATTTATGCAAGAAATTTAACTTCACTGCTATCGGCAAAACACCCGCCATTGTTCAACTAAACACCCATCAAACAAAACTAACAGAAAATAACGGCCACATAAGACTCACCCTTCCTACCTCTAACATCACCCTTATTATTCCACAATATTACAACACTGCCATTAGTTTTCAAACAACTTTTTAACCAACTTTATTCACATTTTTTAACAACTTTCATAGTTTCACATAAGAACAAATAAAACCCATCAAATTGGTCATCGTATATTTGGGCAGATAGGAGGTGCAATCTGAAGATCATTAATAAGTCTGATAAGCCAGGTAATCTGTTCATCATTTTAACAACTTTTGGTATTGAAGTTGCAGTTTTTTTAGATTATGTATGATGATGATTGTATATGTTATGAGTCCAGAATTACTAAAC
>CAAKMY010094804.1:0-28288 GCA_901111285.1 Corrigiola litoralis | reverse complement strand
CCCCCCCCCCCCCCCCCCCCCCCGGCCCACACAGTGAGATAATCCCCTGTCCAACCATCCAACCTGTTCGTTGCCTAGACACCACCGGATCCCAAAAGGCAGAACACTACAAGAATTATCACCCAAAGGGAGACCTGAGTTAGTGAGAAACTATGGTTGACATTGACAACAAACCATATCAGAAAATTCCTCCACGAATGGCTGATCCACATTAATCCCAGGAAGCCTGCATTTAGCGAGGTTAATTTCGTATTCGAAATCAAATATAAAACTAGTAAATAGTGAGAACATGCTATATATTAACTAAACCAGCGGGCAGGAAAAAAAAACGGTGTCATCAGCACACTGTAAATTTGACACTCAAATCTGCTCTCTACCCACTTTGATCCCCTGAACTACACCTATCTCTGATGCCTCATCTAACATTCTGCTCAGCACATCCGCCACTCACGTGAATAGAAAAGGTGAAAGCGCTTCTTCTTGCTTAAAAAAACCCGAGAAAAAGCAAAACAAATTTCTAGGCGCTCCATTTACAAGAACTGAAAATTGAGCATGTGACAAACATACTCTCATCCAATGCCTCCAACATAGCCAAATCCCGGCATCTCAAGGACTTTATCCAAGAAAGCCCAACTAACTCTATAATAAGCGTTTTCAAAATCAAGCTTAAAAACCATGGAAGAAATGCCCCTACTCGCCACTCTCATTGGCAATCAAAAAATAATTCGGCACTCTTCGAGAAACCACACTGTGCGCAAGATATTATGTCGGCGAACAAACCCCCCAAAGGTAAAGCAAAACTTGGAAACAACAATAGAGGTACTAGTAAGCAGACTGATAGAGACCATCATTCACTGTAATCGACCTATCATTTTTAGGAACAAAAGTAAACAAATTACAATTCATATCTTACGAATCAGTCCATTCTGATGAAATTCCTAAACAACAGCAAAAAGATCATCTTTTATGGTACTCCAACACTCCTGGAAAAAGGCCATAGTAAATCCATCAAGCCCAGGAGATTTGTCCCGTTCTAGAGAAGTCATTCTTCCTTTAACTTCCTCCTCAAAAGACCTCTCTAACCACTGCATCTGCTGTTTACTACTTACTTTGACTACTTTCCTAAAATGTATGTTTTGTCATACCATGTAAAATTGTAAACATTATGAGAAAGAGGGAGTATTGTGTATGAAAATAGAAGCATTTTCGATAGAAGTTAAACTAAAAGCATAAAGAATGCAAGACTGAGTAGCTTAGCGAGTAAATACAGTGTAAAATTAAGTTATCATATTGACAAATAACAAGTATGGAAAAAATCCAGCAAAATTATGCAAAGTCCAAGCATATAGCATACTTGGAATTCGAGTATACTTGGAATTCGATTGATATTATCAAGGGATCATACGTCAAGATACTCTAATATTACTAAAAGCCAGGACTAAATTAATTAGAACTGAATGAAAAAACAGTAGGGACTCGGGATATGTATGTGAGATGTAGAAGAGCTTTACCTCTAAGATCATGTCTTCTTTTGTTCTTCTCCATCCACTTTTAGTAAACCATCTAAAAAAGATATAAGAAAAACCACAATAAGAATACAGTATTTACTATTTAAGACGGAAGAATGTTCGATAAGCAATCAAGGAATCTTGAGATTCATCATAGTAAACGTCTCAATGAGGTTTCAATACAACAAAATAAAATTAAAAAGACAAAGCATTTGGATCTGTAAAATGAAACTTGAAATTGGAAAAAGATAGTACACATCCACCTCACTGAGAGTTGCCACTCATAGTAGGAAGCAATATTCATACTCATGATGATCAGAGCTAAAAGCATAACTAAGACAAAGTATTTTGTTAGTCTGCCGGTGGTCAGGCCCATTCATGAATTACAATTCACTTTGCATCTTTTTTTAAAGATAAGAAGAAACTATTTAGAAGCAAAAAGAGGATAAATCCTTTGTAGAAAGTAAACTAAGCCTAAAGCTAGTCAACGATTGAGAAAGCCCTTCCTAAGCCCACGCCCCTCATCATTGTGTCAATGGAGTGTCTTTTCCTCTTATACAATTGTCTCAATGGAGTCACCGGCTTGTTGGTTGATTTCTGTTGTCCCTCAGGAAGGACCAAGCGCAACTTCGCTTGTACAAGGAGACTCATCTCATCAGCCTCCTTGCTCTCAAACATCACCAAATCAAGCCACTGCGGAGGTTGAATACCTATAGGAGTAGGCAGAATTCCCCCTCCCTTAACCAGATCATTGGTAGTGTCCCCATATTTTAGCAAGGCTTGTGTCCGTGCTGCTGCCTTGATTTGTTCCAGAGGCACTTGCTCATCCAAATTATCAAAGATTGCAACATCTTGCAAATCATATAGTCTAAGTTTCATAATCATGAAAGTCGCATTCCCAAGGCATATAACCATTATTCATCATCTCCAATTCATTCAAAAGAAGACCCCACCTCCCGAGTAATAATTGTCATCGCCAAAGGTACTGAAATCATCATCACAACTACTAACATCAGCACAAGAAAGACTTTTTCCTCTGTCAACAGGTTGTAAAACATCCCTGCACTTTTCAGTCCCACAGAAGTCTCCTAAATTCCCCCCATTTCCAGCATTGCTATCGTGTTGACTCCCAGTAAGCCCCTTGTTTGCAACAAAATTACCGGCAGAGATTTCTTTGTGATCACCTATCCTAGATTAACTTCAAGAAATAGTTTTCAGTACACCTCAACATCCATCTGATTGATGTCCACTACTAGTCAAGAGAGGAAGGAGAGAGGAGACTACAGTACACAAGTCAATCACAATCTTGAACGAAACACCTAATTCCTTCCCTAGAATGATAGGAACAACTGGTGATGGCACTAGAACCTCCTCATGAGTCCCTAGTTGAACACATACTGACATACATCAGTTTCTGGCCTCCCTTTTACACCTCCCACACCTACCTCCTCTGATACGGCACTGGAAACTGAATTTAACGGGCTGAAGGTTTCCTACCAGATTCCCCACGAGCCTCACATGAACCACGAACCTCATAAGCTGCATCTGCACATACTTTACGTGCTACAGGCGCCACACGGCCTTACGCGCCCCCCACGCTTCACGCCCACATGTGCTGAGTCTTCCTTCACTTGGAGTAACCCTCTTTGTAGCAGCCACCTGTGAGTTCCTTTGGCTTGCCAAAAGGCTTACCAGATTATCTCTCCTTAATCCTTATCGTTGCCGCTTCTCTGTAAGAAAGATTACGCCGTTGATCTTAGTGGTGCCTCTCTTGTCCATGTTGTTCCCGTGAACCATCAGAAGCAATTACAGCCGCCATTAATTAAACTGGTCAAGAAATGGCTACGGATTTTTCTTGCCCTTACTTTTGGTTTTTAGTCCAGTTCATTGCATACTATAGCAATTCGCCAAAGTCAGAAGGGCGATGAAAAAGACGAGTCAAGAGAAAAATAAGTAAGAAAGAACGACTCATATCCTCCTTTTAAAGCATGCCAGAAATACTAGTACTACCACCACCCAGTACGAACTGTATAAGACCCAAATTCTGAACAGCTGCACATGTACTGACAAATTAGCATAGCACACTATATCAACTGGTTATATATACATAACCCTAGACATGAAACTATAAAGAACTTTGGAACAGGTTATGATGCTCCTCGGTTTAGTGAGTACCAGTGCAAAAAACCATACATGACAATTCAATATCAACTATTTTAATGGAAAGAAAAAATTATGTGTTCACCTTTTCCAAAAAGGGATAGATTCCCGGGGCGCATATGCTTCATAGATGATGCCAGGACTTAGCATTGCAACTTGAGTGGCTCCCTGCACATAAAATGATGCAGGCACAGTGAGGCCTTTCTTGTACTTTCTCGAATATGCAATAGATTATATGTCTAACCACAATTGTACTCAGTACCAGAAGATGAAGAAACAACTATGTATGCCAGAATAACTCAATTTTAGTATTCAAATAACAAATTAAAAGACACATGCATAGACATCCCAAAACATCATGCAAAACTGACAGAGCCACTAGTATTTTCATACAGCTTCAGAAACAAAGAGAGGTGACACAAATAGTACAATGGGGGCACAGTAAAAGAACTGCTGTATCGAATAGAACCAGTGTATGATGTGCATATTCCTAGTATATAATCCTTAATCATAAGCAGAAGGACCAAAGAATTTTGTCTTAAGTTCCATCCTCTTGATCCACCCCATACTGCTGTGTTGCTTGGACTCGGGGTCCACCATCTGACATGGGCGCCTATTGGGGTGTCAAAACTGAAAACTCTGCTAATCTTCAAAACTTTGCGTTGCTTGAAACAAAGTGTCCAGTGTCTGTACCCATGTCGTGTGTATAGTGTCTGACACAGGTACATGGGGAAAAATCTTCATAGTTTTGAACTATATGGCATCACGACTTTTGTGTACTGTCCTTGAAAATTTTTGCAGAAGAAAAGTGCAAAAAAATCATCGCATAACCCTTTTGTCCCAGAAGGGAGAAAGAGACAAAATCTATTTTCAAAAAGCCGGATTAGTGAAGGAAAACTTAGCTGATGAACCAAACATAATCCCCAGTTAAGATAGGAGCTGGCAAGATAAATGTAACATGTAGCAGTAGGACACCACAACATCTGGATGGAGACTTGAAAGAAAAAAAAAACAGCACACCCTTAATTCCCATTATCATTGTCAAAGTTACAGGATATATAAAAATTCACCAGATTGTTAAACTTGAGAAATACATATATATACATAAATATATATATATATATACATAAATATATATATATATATGAGAATATATATGAGAGAGAGAGAGAGAGAGAAATTAGTAGCTTTGGATTTCTGAAGTTAAAATAATAAATAATTGTTATGGGGGTATTAAAAATGATGACAACTGATTTAAAAAAAAAATATATGTTTCAAGAACCCCAGAGGGAGTAATTAGTTTTAACACAATAATTACATCACCCAACCATCGAAAAAAAAAAAGCATTATTCACATATATGTGCGGGCGACAATCAACAGAACTCAATGAGCCACTTCTGGACTCTCACAAAACGAAATGAGAGAATAAGAATACTTGAAAGGCTAAATTCTTTTCATAACTAAATGATGTAAGACAGTAACAAAACAAAGGAGGGGCTCTATAGTCATAAACAGTGCTACTGCTTATATTACATTGTCCCAAAAGAATAAGTAGAAACCAATGATAGTTTGTACATACAAAAAGAGCAAATAGCAAAGGAAACATACCATAAGCATGACTGAGGAACATAACTTTGATTGAAAAGCAATCATAAGGAAAGCAGCTCTCTTGTAGACCCACACAGCCGCAATAATGGCTAACACAAGCCGTTAATGGATATAAATCCTAGGTGATGATATCCATAACTGACAGTCTGATACCTATGGGAAACAATTATAAAAGCAATAACTACCTGCCACTAAGGATTCTTAAAGGACAAGGGAGGTCCACATACACGTAACCTTACTTCCAACTGAGGAAGTGATTTTTACACTCAAATTAGTAGAGGAGTTGTCTCAGAATAGACAAATCCAATCATTTTCCCCAGTATTATTTAAAGTTTGGGTGAGAATTTACACGAATTATGATTTCAAGCAAAGTAACAGGAAAGACATCTAGATTCAGTTTCCGACAATCAGAAAAGATAGCAGCCTTCAGAGAAGGATGGATGATCATATAAGCTTACCATTTGCCGTACTTGAGGAGGAGGTTTTACGGCTGTTGTCACCGACCTAGCTTCATACAAGGAAACTGACACCTCAGCACCCTGATATGAAGGAGGATAGGCAAGTTACGAGATGATCTATAGTAACTGATGATTTAGATAATAAGTGATACACGAAAAAGTTCAAAACTGTAGTGTAATATCCCAGAATGGCATGAGGTCCCTACCATTGAAGAGCGAAGCACTCTTGTGCTGCCATGGGGCAGTGGAGAGTTATGGCACTTATATAACAAAGAAGACGCCCTGCCAAAGCTAACTCCAGGGCCTAAAAAAACAAATGAAAACATTAAGTGAGCATTATCTGGTAGTGCTACTGAAAAGTTAAAGTGTCAAGTAGGCCAAATACAGGTGTACGGGAAAAACCCATACATTTCCCCTCAGAATAAAAGTATTCTTTCTAAAGCTCTAACAAAATCTTCAAAACATCATCCACGTCCAGCAAGAGCACCGCCAAGTCAATTGCATAGAATCGCCAAAGTAGAAGAAATGGTTGGCAAAAACACAGAGGACCGCTAAGACTTCCTTAGACTACCACGCACATACTTCTGACAAGGTCACAACTCATAAGGGTGGTTCTTATGTGCAAGAAATAGGATAACTGATATGGCACTACAATACAGGCTTAGGAGCTAGTTATAACTCTCACACGGCAATACCTTTCTACATACATACCCCACAAAATGCCACTCTCAACTACAAGTCCCCAAACCCTTAAAAAACCACAAACCTTATTCTTCATATTCTTTTTCAGCCATTCTTATGTACAAGACCTACCATTCCCCCCCCCCCCAACTCCCAGCCAAATATAAAGAGGGACAAAAATAGCACCATTTGGCTGATGT
The DNA here is from genome assembly GCA_901111285.1 of Corrigiola litoralis. Classification (NCBI taxonomy): domain Eukaryota; kingdom Viridiplantae; phylum Streptophyta; class Magnoliopsida; order Caryophyllales; family Caryophyllaceae; genus Corrigiola; species Corrigiola litoralis. The sequence goes on along the minus strand of CAAKMY010094804.1, from coordinate 21,672 downwards.
CGATTGCTTATGAGTTGCAACCAAGCAAGCCCTCCCTACCCCTCCAAGCCGCCACCCTGTGTATTACCGATTACCTGATAGCTCTGCTCACTCCGCCACCCGGAAATCTGAATTTCAATCATTTTATTCTACCTATACAAAGATCAACTAGAAGGATCACCCTGAAAACCAATGGCATCTACAAAACCAAACAAACCCGACTCCAAAACCCATAAAACTACAACATGGACCCACTCAAATCACAAACTTCCAACTAAAAATTCAAAAAACAAAGAAAGGTAAAAAACTGCATTTGAAAAACACAAATTCTTAGAAAAGACCGACGAGCATCTTGCAAGCTAAATCTAGTCAAGCTTCGTATAAGCCCAACTCAAGTGAGAGATACATATCTCTTTACTGGCCAGCATGGCTCCGTCTACTATTATCATAAAAATAGACGGTCTCTCCCAAGACTTTCCGAAAAAAAAAATACCATCAGCTAAAATTCTCAAGTGAGGGCTAAACATCACCAAAAATGACAGGAAAAAAATGCCCATGATACAAAAAATGGCAACAAATAAAATCATCAACAGTTCATATAAATGTGGCAAAATGTCAATACCTCTCATAATGGCATTAGAGTAACTTCCTGAGCTCCCAAGCCTGCAAATATCCAACCCAACAAGAACAAAGACACTTAATACTAATAATAATATCCAAAAATGTACAAATTATAGGAGTAAAACATATAAAATGCATTGAAAGTAAGTGGAACAAAAACCCAGAAAATAAAACATACGAATGATAAGCATGTTGTTGAACTTGGGTTGTTCTTAGAATATTTCGAATCACATTTGACATGTTTATGGATCAAACCCAACAAGTTTGATTGAACTCAAAATGGTTTAAGGGAGATGAGGGTTTAAGGAGGATACTATAGAAACTACTTTCCGATATCCGTGATGGGGAAGTTTTGAGCATATATCGATGGAGATCATTTTTAGTAATGGTATTATTGTAATTTTGTATATATAGTATTTTTGGACATATCTGTTTTGGAATGGTATCAAACGTGCCTTTTGAAGGGAGAGAATGTAGTGATACTTGCAAATTAAAACAAACTCATATAGAGTGGGAAATATTTTTAAAATTAATATAATATTTTGGTGGTTACTACAAAAATACTCTCACTTGACGAAATTGATATTGATAATTAAGTTTAATATCTTTGTCTATCTATTTATCTATACCATATTAATTAAAAGGTGTTGTTATGTCAGGAAACTGCCACCTAGAATGCTCGATTTATTTGACATAGATTTAATAATGTCATATATGTAAAACAAAACCTGAAAAACGCCATTTACTCTTAATCTATGTATACGAGGTTCTAAACTTTTAATAGGGGTAGGGAGGTTTTGGGTTGGAGTGGGTTTTGGCAGCGAGGGGGTTTTGGTGGCGTCGGGGTGGTGGCTGGTCGTTGGAGAGTGGTGATTCTAAAAGGTCGGTTATGTTGTTGGAGGGTGGTGACATTACCGCTATTGTCTATATAGCCACATTATATCATATGAAAAGGGTAAATGAGTGTATTTTATATATGAGCAGAGGGTGGAAAATTGATTATTTGGTAGGTGCTCTCTAGATGGAGGAAATTGTAAGAACTCATCAAATCATTTTCATGGCAAGTCATAGTTGAAGACATATGTAACCAAGATAGATATTGGTTCAAGAAATAAGTTGGCTTGAAATAATTAGCCCACAGCATGACAATTGATCTCATCAAGTTGGGGTCTTCTACAGACTTTAATATCTAGTTGTTATTTTCTTATTTTTAATTAGACCTTTGTCAAAAAACATATTTAAAAATTTGTCATAGTGCTCTATCCCAAACCTTAAGGATACAAACAATAAAAAATATTACCAATTTTGGTTGAATCCTTGAAACTGCAAAACCTAGGATCACCAACTTCCTTTTTTTTTTTTGGAGGCTATATTAAGTGTTTATAATATAGACATTTTTTTGTGCTTTTAAATTGCATGATAGCAAAATACATCATACAGATAGTGAAATTTATCATATGAATATATAATAAAACAAATTATATAAGCATATGCCTTTTTAGCTAGGTTTGGGCATGATAGTAAAATACTTCATTTCTTATCTAACTAAACATGTGTGTTTTACTACATATGTGATTTATTTTGCTATCATGTCATTTATAGGCACATAAAAAGTGTCAATAGACAATAATATAATGTTTATTTTTTAGAGAGGATGAGAAAGAGGGAGAAGTTTGCTCTCAATTGATTACATAGAAACATGGCCATTATATAGGCTTTACAAAGATAAACATACTGACTAGTAGTACATGAAAGTGAGTTACACCCCATGTTTACCACTCATCAAATACTGGTAGTTAAGTGTGCTACTTATAAGCAAATGAAACAACACTACCCTAAATTATAGGAACTAATTTTGAACCATATTTCAACACACCCTCTTGGTTCAAAATGCTCTTCTTCAATTCGTTGCAACTCGACCATGAACATACCTTCTAGATCGGATTCTGTAGCGATTGATTCGGAATATAATGTTGCCCGCCATAGTCAGATCAAGTGAAGTATGCAGATCAAGTGAAGTATGCAGAATCTTCAAGCTTAAACAACCACCATTTATGAGGTCATGCTACTCAGCAACAAACAAAGTGCAACCGTAGATTTTCTTTGCAAATAAATCTCTTCTTTCCATGTTAGGCATAGATGACTTGATATGCGTGGAATAGGAAAGCTACAGCTCCTCCATAACAACTTGAAACATGATACTCCACTCCACAAAAGTTGAGTATCAAATTCTTTTCTACCAGAAAACTTTTATAGCAAGTCTAAACGAGTCATGTTCTCTGGACTCTTTAGCCCCCATCATCAAACACTCTCATGCCTCTACGCAGGAAACTCACCATCCACTGCCCTTTTAGGACAATAATCAATTGAAAGTCTTTGCACAGACCTTGCAATTTTCAGCTTTCGACGATTGCTTCGTTCTACCTTCACTTGGCTTTTGTACGAACGACGTCTTCCAACACCATCTTGCACCACATGGAAAATGTTGCCACAGTAGCATCCATTGCATGTCCATTCTTGGACTGCACATCAAGTTTTCAAACTTGATACTTGGGCTTCACTCACCCAACTTCAGCAAAGCCTCATTGCTAGACTTTACATGAGTCTTCCCCTTGAAGACTCCAAACTGGTCACTGCACAACAACTTCGTCGATGGTTGCGTTGTCATCTACTACACAATCTCCTTCGTTTTGTGTTTGGGTGCAAGTAGGTTTCATGAGTTTCACAGTGTGGATGTGACTGGTTTCAAGTGTTTGCCTCACTAGAATGGATGTGTAGCTCTCTTCTATGGTGAGGTCTTTTCAACTCTCTCACATCACCCCTAATTTCTAATTAGGCTCCCAAGAAGGATCCGACCCGCAAAGCTCTGATACCATGTTGATTTTTTAGGGAGGATGAGAAAGAGGGAGAAGTTTGCTAAACTTACTCAATTGATTACATAGAAACACGGCCATTATATAGGCTTTACAAAGATAAACATACTGACTAGGAGTACATGAAAGTGAGTTACATCCCACGTTTACCACTCATCAAATACTTGTAGTTAAGTGTGCTACTTATAAACAAATGAAACAACACTACCCTAAATTATAGGAACTAATTTTGAACCATATTTCAACAATAAACACCAAACATTTGGCTTTTATTACTTTATTTTCATACATAAGTGTACACATAAATTACCAGGTTATAATTAACCATCTATTATATATTTGCTCAAACGTCAAATAATTAATCAAGCAATACACATGCCTAATGCCTTATTTAGAATGATCCATGGCGATACCACACAAAAGCATATATAAATTATTACAACATTGGATACCAAACACACAAGGAGCTGAAACAGTGCTTCTATCAAATCATATGTAGAAGCCACATATTATTACTTTTTGCCATGGTGATGATCATCAATATCTTTGGCCGAACTAAGCAAAGAATCAAGGAAATCAGATGGCTCGGGCACACCAGGATGAAGCTTCTCATAGTCCAACTCCCACCTAACTATGCTGGTTTCTTTGTCTTTTGGTATAACCTGACATGTTCCAGTAATGGTCTTGTAGTCATCCAGGAGATCACCTTCGATACATCTTTGCTTGACTAACTTCTTCTCCTCATCGATCTCTTCAACTATGATCTTTGCAATCATAGGCTTCCCACCTAATATCCAAGTGACATCATATGCAAAATCAGACAATCATAATTGGTCACCTTAGGTACATTGGTAAAGAGCATGCACATAGACGTACAGTAAAATCTGCAACTTTCGCAAGTGACGTTACGTTGCATGGAGATAAACGTAGTGCATGAGTACAAATTTAACGTATTCGCAATATAATTAAGGATTAGATTGTTACCTATAGCGTACTTCCAGACAATTATAGACCCAGGCTTACCGAAGTCACCTTCGTGCAAGTCACAACTTTGTACAAAATGAGGGGAAGCATGAGATACATGGTGAGGAGTATTCTTATATATGTCATGATAGACATCACCAGCAGTTGCTCTAATCTCAACTTCGCCCTCAAGCTTACGTTTAAGACTCATATTTAACTATGCTTTAGTACACAACATATACCAAAAAAGGAGAAAAGTTGACAACCTTTTATAGGAGTAGAGAAGAGAGTTTCCAAATGTCAGGGTCGTCTTCGAGATTTGGGGCCCTCTGCGAATCGGAAAATAAATAATAAATAATCTGGCCTATGCACTTAAATTTTAGAAATTGATAGGGAGATAATGTAGTAGTAATACATCCCCATGAGGCTATGAAGGAAGGTGAGAAATTTCAGTTGATGGCTGCTGTATTTGTAAGATTTTTTTTTGCTCTTGTATTTATTTCTTTTGGTCTGAAATGTGCGCACGTTGATAAAAATCAAACCTCCAATCTCATGACTGAGATAAGAGAACTCTAACCACTTAAACTAGTTTTTTTTTTTTTTTTTGTATGTCGAAACAAACTTTCAAATAGGCTCTGAAATTTTAGGACCCTATTTCAGCGCCTACTCTAAACATGTGGAGAGCCGACCGCTTGGGTTACGTTTTCATATCTGCTCTATTGCTCAAATCAAATTTGATCAAATTTGTTAATTGCCTACAAGAAAAATGCAAAACATGGTAGAATATCTAATTTCATAACACTACTAAGCGAATATTACCTTGACAAAGCCTACCTAATATGAGAATCATACTACTGTATTAGGCTTAAATCAATTTTTTTGGTGTTCTTATAAAGTTGGTAGAGTTTACCATTTATGGTTATACCGCATTACACCTTTTCTCTTGCGTGATTTTGACTTGCATTCCCCTTTTTATGCTACCATTTATGGCAAACTTAACATAGAGTAACTCTACAGGATCTAAACCCTTTTTGGTGAAGTACTACCTCCGATTCATTTACTTCTTTATAATTGATTTTTCATATTTATTGATGTCATATTTTGAATATTAATAACTCAAGGTATAAATGATAAAAAAAATTATAATAGTTAGATTTGTATTCACAAATACTTTTATAATTTTTTCAATTTTATATCTCAGGTGATTTATGGTCAAAATATGATTCTAAATATTGCCAAAAAATAAATGTGGAAAAAATGAGTGGATAGGTAGTATAAATTAATAAAGGTGTTTGTACTTTGTAGTAAGGATAACAATGCCAAAATGTTAGCTAGGTCTCCAGATGTTAGCCTTCTCATTTCTTAACATATCTGTGTGAATATCTAAAACGCATCCTTTATACCATGCTCACATGTGAGCATGTGCTCCCACCTAAAATTCTTGTATCCGTGTATTTTTTTGTATTTTTTTCAAAAAAAGTACAAGAAAAACAGGTAAGAAATATACGGTGGGAACACATGCTCCTAGTCCCAAGAGTACCTAATAATTTGCCTTTAAATTGATACGTGAGGGTGTTGTTTTTTTTGGAATTATGAATTCGTGAAAGATTCATCTACTTTGACACAAGATATTGGAATTGTAGTGTTTTTATTCAACTATTATCCCTTTTGATTTTTAGTAAGAGCTCGCCTATTATCTTTATTGTATATTGCTCTTTAATTCGAGAAGTTCAGAATATTTTAGAAATTTGAAGTATAAAAATAAAACATAAACAAATGAGGTTTTGGACGCGTTCAAAAATTTTATGAATGCATCCAAAACTCCGCAAAAAAAAATATAAAAAGGTCATAAGCTACCATTAGGTTAAACACTTAAACAACAACTTAGCGCTTACATATAGGGTGATTAGAAATTAAATTTTCCGTGGGAATATTAAATTTTCATTTTTGGTACTTTTTGTATAATTAGAAGAATCTGTCCAAATTGAGTTTTTTATATACCAATATGTCACTAGAGGTAGCTGTTATACCAATCTGTTAAAAATGTGTAGTTTTTTATACCAATTTGGTAATTTGGTCGGATGAAGATATTCGAAGCTCTATATCGAATAAGAAGTTGTGTTTGTCTAGCAGCTATTATAATGGTGGTGTTAGCAGTATAAAGGACCTTTGTACTGGCCAGGGCAAAGAGTCTCTTGTTGTGTAGTTTGTTTTCCTTGTTATATTTATGTTTGGATTAAGGTTTGTCAAACAAACAAAAAAGAAAAAGTAAATGAGAGATATAGCTCTCACGCCTCTCAATAGATAGTAGCATTATTGTTAGGAAAAATCATTCAAAAAGGTCAATAGGTATGCTCCTATAATTTCTTTTAACGCGGTAGTTTGCAATCATAATTAGTGGGCTCTAAATAAACTACTTTGTACGCGTAATAATCCCTGTTAGATACCAATGTAACAGACTATCGCTCAAATGACATTTGTTTCAAGCAAATTATATCTCTCATAGTATTCACTAAGAGGGTTTAGACCTGAGATTAAGGTAATTTTTACCTGAACCTGTTAAATCAACCCAAATGGGCCTAAAGCTGTTAATGGGTATGCCCCCACATCAGTTGTAGGCGGGTAGTACCATTATGTCAACAACTAACGGTACTGTTCTTAATTCAAATCCTTTTGATGATATCCTTGTCAGTACACGTGTAAGGTTCATCACTAGTCACTAGTATTTTCTCCCCAACAATAAATTACTTTGGCCCATCTACATACAAAATACCTAACAAAACTCTACAAATCATGATGTATGAATTCATAAGGTTATTATTATTCACGTGTCTCAATATGATCAAAAAGTGCGATATATATAAGAGCACAAGAAAATTATATTTGGAAAATAAATCTTACGGAATAATAGATAACTAAGTATAATCTCCTAAACTCATACCTCATAATATTCTATATCTAACTTATAATCTTTTATATAATATTTTTTTAATATTGTTGTTGGAATATATTCTATATTTATTATTTAGGCCATGTTCTCCTCGGATGAAAATGTATGAATTCCGAACCCTTCTAATCCTTTCTAACCCCTTCCAGTCCCTTTCAGCTCTCTCCAGCCTCTTCCAGCCCCGTTTCAGCCCCTTCCAGTCTCATCGAGTCCCTTTCAGTACCTTCCAACCCCTAATTTTATCTATTGTTAAATTATATTTACATTTTATATTCACTTTAGCATATAAGATATTTTCATTTTACAATTTAATTACCATGAGTTTGCCAAATAATACTGAAAAAATAAAACATCTTCATCCGTCGAGTCGCACCAAGTCGGAACAAATCTCACCACTTTAAACAGTGACTTTGTAGTTAGCCAACTATATACTGCGATTTTTTTGGTCTTCAAAGAGGAATACAATTCTTTTGAAACCTCTTTTCACAATCATTAACGAGGGACGCCATTATATTTGAACCATCCGCCAAAATACCGATTGAACGAGGGACACTTTTCTTTTTGAATGACTCGTCAATTTCAATTTCATGAACCATGGTGAGGCATCATCGATCCAAGGTTCACAATCGAGCCCAATTGAGATAAGGGCGGCTGTTTGGCCTAGTTTAATGTAGAAGTGGTTTTTATAATTTAAAAGTGGTTGGCCAAAGTATTTCTAAACAATAATTTTAGAATAAATTCATAAAGTGTCCTCATTTGAAGAATGCAATATTTTATTTATGGGACATGGAACAAATAAAAAAGATTTTCCTCATTTGGAAAATGGCTTTTGGGAGAAACAAAAACAGAAGCAGCAATTTGGTGCTTCTACATTTGAAGGTCAAAAACTGTTTTTGTTTTAAAAACAGTTTTGGATTTCTAAAAACAGGGTGTTTGGCCAAACTTACAGCTTTTAGGCTGAAAAATTAAACTCATCCAAAAGTTAGGCCAAACACATACTACTAAATAACTACACAGAGTTGAATGAATAGCATTTATAACTATTTTATTTAAACTCATCCAAAAGCTTAGTGTCTGTTTGGCCTAGTTTTTGTAAAACTGTTTTTACTTCTTAGAAATAGTTTTTCTAAAAACTGTTTTTAGAAAAAACTTTTTGAGTTTGGCCTAGTTTATAGAAAAGTGTTTTATATCGTCTAGAAGTGTTTGGCCTACTTATTTCTAAACGATAGTTTTTCCTTTTATAGAGACTTTGAATTTTGCATGTATGAGATAAAAAAAGATTTTCCTTCTTTAAATAAAAGCTTTTGGAAGAAGCAAAAACAGAAGCAACATTTTGGTGCTTCTGCTTTGGGGGTCAAAAACTGTTTTTGGGGTTTTTTAAAAGCTATTTTGTGTTTTATAAAAACACTATGTTTGGCCAAGCTTACAACTTTTGGGTTGAAAAACACTCCCAAAAACTAGGCCAAACACATACTAATTATGCTGGTTTCTTTGGCTTTAGGTATAATGACATATCCCACACTAATGGTCTTGTAATCATTCAGGAGATTACCTTTGATACATCTTTGCCTGACCAACTTTCTCTCTCATCATCAATCTCTTCAATTATGTTCTTTGCAATCAAAGGCTTTCCACCTACAAATCCAAGTGACATATATCATACAATATCTATGCAATCATTAATGGTCAACTTAGGTAACTTGGTGAAGAGCATAAATGTAAGATCTCCAACTTTCTCGAAAGTATTAGAGATAACGTAGTGCATGTTATAGTGTAAACAATCAATGCACATGCAATATAAGGTCCATAAGAATTAGAATTCAGAACGTTACCTGTAGAGTACCTCCAAACAGTTATAGACCCAGACTTACCGTGGATGTCACCTTCGTGAAAGTCACATTTTTTTTTTCTTTTTTTCTTTTGGACAAGGTACAAAGCAAGTCACAACTTTGTACAAGTGAGGGACAGCACGAGATACATGGTGAGGAACTGAGGATTACTCTAATCTCCAGCAGTAGCTCTAATCTCAACTTCACCCTCAAATTTACGTTTAAGAGTTAAGACTCATTTTTAACAATGCTTTAATACGCAACATATACAAAAAACAAAGATCAGTTGACAACCATAGCTTTCATAGGAGTAGAGATCGTTTCCTACAATCTAACATTACAAAAACATTGTGAAAGTCATGTTAAAATCTACCGACACACTCCTTTTATATCAGCACATGATAAATATTGGGTACAATAAAGCCATAAAGGTGAGGTAGTAGCATTACAATATAGTTACTGTGATTTGGGTACAAATAGGAAGACTGGAAGAGCCAAAGGCTTTATTATTAGGAAACTTCGTACTAGAGTTGTTTTATATGGGTATGCTCCCATCAATTGTAGGCGGGTAATTGCATTATTGTTGTGGTAGAGTTTGAGTACGCTACTGTTTTTCAATGAAATCTTTTTGTTGATTTCCTTGTCAAATGTCAGTACAAGTGAATGGTTCATCGATCACTAGTAGTAGTATTTTTTTTTCTGCGTCAATAATTACTTAGGCCCTTCCACATATAGTACGAGATACCTACCAAAACTCTATAAGGTCATGATCATCATGCAATTGAGATACTGTTCTACACTCGTACGATAATACTATCTCTGCATTTCGAAAAAAACAGAAGCTTATGGCTTTTATTATAAGAACTAGTTTTCGTGCTTTTGGCGGCAAAGTTAGTTGAGAACTTTTGGCGGGAAAGTCTGTTTTTGTTATTTTAAGAATTGAAGTTTGTTACAAGTTCGTGGATTTTGTTAATAAAGTTGTAATTGATGATCAGTTGTGTTTGTAATCCTGTAATTCTACTATAATTAGATTACTCCTGTAAACAAAGTTCGTTCATGAATTTGAGAAAAAATCATCTCTTTCTCTTTGTATTGCTTATCATATGTTTTGAGTTGATTTCAACATTTTGTGAGCTACCGTGAAGGCGTGAAAACCACAACAGTCTGTCGACGCGAAAGCAGCCGTGAAAACCACAACAATATGTCGACGTGAAAGCCACCGTGAAAACGCAACAATCTGTTGACGTTTTGTCGTTTTCGCGCTTCGTCTCACGACTGAGAAATGATGCAATTAATGAACTACAGAGGTGAATGAATAGCATTTAGCAGTAAAGCAAAACATGAAGCATGTAGAGTCTATTCAAAGACAATGGGCATTCGAGTACACACAAAAATTTGTTTTATAATCCAGATTCCGGAAGCTTATTTTACATCGGCTGAAAGAATATATATTGACATCAAATATCAACAGTGCTACAAGTCACTTTCCGGTGAGACTTGCCGCGAAAAATTTGTTCATCAACACCCATACTGACAAGCATCCGCTCTCATAAATCTCACCTCAACAAGTTCAATCTAGGACTCAGTTGATAACTAGAGTAATTTTTCATAGAGACCACTCTTTAATTTACAGAGCTATACAAACAAAATTTGTAGAATTTATTTACAACAATCCACTTGCAAGAACCTTCTGAGCAGGAAAGCCAGGAGAAAAAGCAGATGGTTGAAAGCTTAGAACCGAAATTCTATTGGTCGTGACTTGTATCAGCAGCACCTGTTGGCGAGGCTGGTTCATATGGCGCAAAGCCTCGCCCACCAAAAAGAGGCCTCATGAATTTGTCATCAAACTTCCTCCAAACATGGTGTACAGCTGAAGTTGGGTGCTGTACAAACAAACTTAAGCCCCTCGCACGATGCTCAGGGTCATCATTGTTGCCATTCCCAGTTGGTACTCCATTTTCCAGGAAAGGGATATTTAAGTACTCTAGGCTTGGAATATCAGTTGCATCTGAAAGTGTACGTGCTGAACCTCCCATTATTGCACTAATCAAAGGCTTAGTTACTGTACCAAATAGCTGTTTCAAAAGAAAAAACGGTCCATAAGCAGTACAAGAAAAATGTGTAAGCCAAAACAATGAAGCTAAAACAAAGTTCCGAGCACTCATGTACATTTTGCTCTTTGCATGCTTGTTCAAAAGTGACTAGAAGCTTTTCTTGAGAATTTAGCTTCCACAGACAACACATGGAAAACAAAAGGTACAAGGATAAAAACCATTTCCCCCCCCCCCCCCCCTCAAGATGCTAAAGACGATAAAAAGCAAGTTGAGGTATCTGTCAGATTTCTTGCATATTGATGAGTCAATCCATATAGAGGATTTCAGCAGTTCAGCTGAAAGGAAGACTCCTAGCATGTAATCGAGCTGTGGGAAAAGACCCAACTTTGTCTCTTGAGAATTGAAACCACTCTCTTTCCTCATGTACCCTCATTACACAGGGAAAAGACGTCATTTTGGAGAGTTTTAGTAATAGAACTGGTTGTGAGCGCGGACCACACACCAAGAGACATATCCAGAGACTCAAGAAAAGTCTCTTCCTATGCAGACTTCGGTAAAGTCTCTTCCCCAACTCCAATAAAGAGCCCTTCCAAGAGTCAAGAGACCCAGTTTTGGGTATCTAGCTAGTTGAAGAGAGAGAGAAACCCAGGAGACTCTAAAGTACCCTTCAAGAGCCCTCATTGTACATGCTTATAACAATTAGTACGAAATTCAATTATGATTATAATATAGGCTCACAGCTAAGTTTTGCCTTCATCAAACAATCCGAGTCTTAGATTACTTCAAGGACTGTTTTTCACTTAGATAGGCTCAGGCATATTTTTGGTATTTCTACGAGCTTGCCAGAATGTTGCCAAAAGTGTACCACAGATCTGAAAGGAATGAAAAGAGATGCTCTATGGATGTAAAGTTGTTCTGCTCAACATTGCTAATCAAAGCAATACTTCATTAGACAATTAAGCATACTACTTTGAGGACTATTTTCACACAACGACAAGTAAGACACCTTTTGAAGCGTCTAAAACGGATATGGTAATCGTGAATTAGTCATACTACTTATGATCTTCTCTGAGCATGCAACAAAGGTCCCTATAACACAGACTGGTGAGACTACAGGCACAAAGATACAAGTAGAACAAAAGCGTATACAAAAACTGACCACTGTGCTGAAAATCACAACCATGATAGTGCAGGCGATCATCAGTGATCTCTCATTTGATACAATCTCTCCAGAACTTGAAAACTGCAACAGCATATTTTTAGGATATAAAGACAATGGCTAAATACATTTACTAAGGTAAAAGACAGTGTATATACCGCATTATAGGACAACGCCACAGTAACTGCACCTCTCATTAGTCCTGCCCACCATATTATAACCTATAGTTGCAAACGATTAGAGAAAACATGAACAGACTTTCTCGGAATTTGCAATCTGAACAGGATCATTAATTTCATAATTTGCACCTGTTTGTGGAATGCAACTTTGTGTTCTTCTTTCTTGGTAATGCAATTCAAAAGACCAGCAAGAGGAAAGACAAACGCTGCTCGTCCGAGCAAAACTAAACCCATCATTGTGGAACTAACAGCGAGCATAGTTCCTACACTGGAATGAAGAGCATTGCCAACTTTAGTTTTATGGCACTGTTACAGAAGGTGCATTTGAGGGATAAATAAATGAAATGCTACAATAACCCAACTCTTGTATGACAGTCTCAGTAATAACTAATAAAGAAAGCACTTTAAAATTTAAGAAGAAGAAAAACCTCTTTATAAAATAAAAGGGTCACCTGCTATTTGTAGGTTAAAATCCACGATGGGTCGTGTAACACGCAATAGTAGATATTAGGAAATCTATATAAAGCTAGCTGAGACGCATCAATGTTAACATGAGCCTCCAATCTCAAACTCTGTGTGCTTGGTAGTAATAGAGAATCCATGTAGGAGACTAGATCTAATTACGAAATCCTAAATAATGACACCCACTGTGTAACAACTTGACCCACCACCAGTCTCAACACAACCCATAAATACATGAGTTGCCCCCTTAGATCCCATTTATCCTCACTTAAGCCCAAAAGGGGAAGGCCTTGTTGATATGATAGTGGGTGCTACCTCTTATAAACCATCAAGTCCACACATCATCTAGCGATGTGGGACACCAACTCATGGGGTGTTACACACCGGGTTGAAGTTTGTAGATTAGTCTCATTTGTTTCGTCCACGTCATAAAACATTGATGCTTAGCATTCTTTTTGAATAGACTGGACCAAAAATTCTTGCAAACAGAGGATAAGAATATAGTATGGAAGAAGGGATAGAGGTATATACCTTGCACTGCTTTCCCTCCATTTGTCAATGTCTAGGGCATCCATGCCAACGTACAGAAATATGAAAGTTTCTGAAATAAATGACATTGTTGCAAAAGCGTGCCTGCAAATACACAACAAGTATTAAGGATTAGAACATTCATCCAAGTCATTAAAAATAAAGCTGTGAAAATGTTAGTTTTTCCTCCAATTAGAGTGTGGAGTTTTAGTGTTCCATTATAGAATCTAATAATCTCAGACAACATGTCCCGTCAAATTTAGATAGAGTGTTGGGAGAAGCAAATGTGCCAACTTCATCACCCAGCACTCATGTTAGATCACTTTTCAAATTGATACTTTTTAGTTTATTTGGATACAAGGAAAGGCAAGCCTCTTGCGAATAATAAACTATAAAGAACCTACACCAGGATTCAAACTCTGGATAACAGATTGCCAGCTGCGCTAGACCCAACCAAAGTTGGAAGTAATGAGAATCGAACGCCCACTCTCATGATTGGGGGGTAAGGACGTAAGGTAGCTCTAAGCAATTGAGTTATCCCTTGTTTACAAAGACATTGATTTTTCCTTCCCTCTTATCTGTCCTTCTCAGGCTTTCAATATTCCCCTTATTTCCTTACCCTTCAATTGTACCTGGATGAATTTGCTCATGATGGTCTATATCATTCAATAACTGCATTAGGATGTTCCGTCACATTTTATCATGCACATCAAACAAACATTTCATGATTTCTGAAAAGTTTAAGTGACCCTACTGTGTCCAAAGTCGCAGAATACATCCCGCATGAAATAGTAAAATGTAAACAACTAATTCCACACCAGGGAAAACTTTGAAGCAATCTCACACATGGCAACCACATGACATTTACATCACGCAGGTGATGCAAATGATAAAATATATACAAAGGAAGATTGTTTTAAGGACAAAGGCACTAAGCTCTTACTTGGAAGATATTCTTGAGCTTTCCGATACATTGTGCCATGTATAATGTGACATGACAACACCGCAAAAGAATACAGTCAAGATGCCACTAAGATTCATAAGCTGCCAGACCAAAGAACCAGATTAGCAAAACAAAACATTGTTAAGGATACTGGATACATACTCAATAGCAACTTGTCATGAAACTTGTATTTCAGCAAAAACGCCCTGAAACGTGTTTCTCGTAACTGTTACACAGCTATAATTCTTTTATCAACTTTTTGTAAAGTTGCTCACAAAGTCTTCTCAAACACAGTGTCTCTTCAAATAGTTGTCGGGTTATTGGGGACTTTTCTTTAGTTTTAGAGTATTAAACCAATTCACGTTTGAAGGGATGCGGGCATCAGAAACAGAGTCAAAAAGCCTTTTACATGGTCATTTACAAATAATAGCATAATCCTAGAGATGGAATTTTAAACAAGGTTTTCTGGGAGAACTGTTATAACTAGAAGCTCACGACAGCTCAACAGCAATGTATCAATACTCAAGTCCCAGACTTCTCAGTTATGGCACATGTAGTCAGGGAAAAGCAAGTCAATGTAGATATGTAATTTCTCACAAGCCAAAACTTCAAGCCTCTAGCTCTCTACATATAGGTATCTAGAATCGCCAGGACTTGATGGTGTATTTGAAAATACATAAATTGGTAAAAGAGTACATTTAACGCTAACGGTCATGGAACAAAATTAAGGTCTTAATATCCAACCACCATGGACTAAGGCTTGTAGTTCATACCTCAGCTATCATGTATGACAAATAAGCCATAAGAACCATGAGTGCAATTTCCCGATCTGTAGAATGTCTGCCACAAATAGATAAAAGCCATCAATTATTCAGGTTTGATCACAGAAAAGATATAAATAATGGAATCTAATCCAAACAATCATTGTGGAACAATCTGCTTTTTAAGAACCAAGGCCCTAAAGGTTCCTTTTCTCTTTTCATTAGGGGTAATTGAGGCACTTAAGTCAATTCTACAGAGAAAAAGGTTACGAAGAAGTATTAGAGTAACTTTCCCATCATGAAAATGGATGGATCCTGTCAAACCCCTTGATAACTTGAAATCTGACTTACTAGTCTTCCATTAATTATAGAATCTCATTTTGCAAGAAATGACATTAGATGAAGGTTTTACATTAGTCTTAATAATAAAAGACATCTTTCAGAGTTCAGACATTGAATGGTGCATTCTGAGATCATTTAAACAGTAAACCATATTATTCAAATATTCAAAGCAGGAGGCACAGTAGCAGGTATGCTTTGTTTTCTGAGCTTGAGGTGAAAGTTATTGCTGTAAATTAAGCCCTTCTAGCTATTGTCTTTTTCCCACCTTATTCCTTTATATTTTTGAATATGTCGAGCGTTAATCCAACCAATTGTGACGTGCATAAATGAGTTAAAATAAATGTAATTTGAGTGCTGTCACCTTCCGATATACAGCTTCTTTATGAGATAAGCACTCAACAAGCCAACCTGTCAGATATCCACAAGGTGCAGGTTAGACCACAATCATGTCTCAAAGGGGACCTCAAACACATGAAATAAGGTGGAGAAAAATGGCCGTTCTAATACAAAAGCAAAACCTATACATCACAACGATAACACTCTATGATGGTCGGAGGCTAAGAGCCACATACTGCATTTATCATAATAGAAACCACAACGATATGCATATGGTACCAAAAGTACCATAGAGTTCCTCTTTCAATGCTCCTGTCATGTGGGGGTGTAGTAGGAAGTCTAGAAAAAAAAAGTCTGCAATCATAGTGTCATAAAAACACCACAGGCATTACATCACAAGGCAATTGCAGCATGAACTTACAAAATCATTGTTGTCGTATTTCAAGTCTATTTAGATATGTTTCATAATTGATACTTGAGATTTGAGAATGCTTTTCTGATACCTTATCATGGTATTTTATGAAGAAATGAGACAATAAATTTTATATAAGGATTTAACTTAAACAACATAATAGCGGCTTTACTAACGTATTACAACATCTAACGTGGTAATTTAACAGCATATAACAGCCACTGCAGTTTGATTTAAAACCACAAGTGATGTCAGATGATGGGTTTTCACAGAGTGTGAAATGAAAATTCTTATTCAAAATTCAGTTAAACCATGGAGCGCCCTTCTGAATTCCATAACTAGGTGTCTAATGGGTGCAAGCTTACCTTGCAATTGCAGAGAGGTGTTTTACAATCCCTTAAGCCTTGAATAATAAGCATACACAAATATGGTATCTAGAGTTTCCTTGAAAAGTCATAAATGGATGGAATTACTCAAATAATTCACTAGCTAACAACTGATGTAATTATAGGCATCACAAAGAGACACAAAGGAAGACATTAATTGACTGGATGAATCATGTTCATAAGGAAAGACATCAAAAAGAAAGAAAGGATAAGAACAGAAGGAAACTCTTTGGTGATTTGAAGGCAAGGGGGCCAGCAAGTACAATTGATTGACTAGCCACTTGAGATTGGAAGGGGAGCGGGGTAAATGAAAACAAAGGAAAGAACAGCTAACAGAGACAACTAACCTATTTTACATTCGCTTATGAGTTCGTAAAGTATATAAATCTTCATCAAGAGAAAGCTAAAAGAACCAAATCTAATCTTCCCATAACAGTGTTTTGATATGAATACAAAAGTAAATCAATTAACAACTTACTAAAATACCAAGTGCTGTGCTGGTCAAGAACAGGTAAAGAAAGGTTCCCAACAAGGCTAAGGCAGTCATGGGGCTGAGGGTGCTTAAATCAAGTGATTGGACTGCATTAAAAAGCACAATGGAGGTTGCATCATTCACTACTCCTTCTCCAAATACAATACTGTACAAAAATGGTGTCTCGTCTTGATTTAGGACCTGCAAAGCACAAGAAAGATTATATGTTAGTGAAGCATAGTTAAGTACTAATCATCTTATGTGATCTTTCAATGACATATATACCTGCAAGGTACAAACAGAGTCGGTGGCGGACAATATGGCACCAAGGGCTGCAAACAAAACAAGCTACATAATTCTATACCTGAGCAAAGAGAAAAACATAATTTTAAACCACTACTACGATAAATTACCCAGATAGTCATTAACATTAAGCTGTGTCAACCCGATCTTCTTCAAAAGTAGTAATACACCTGGAAATTCCAAGGAAAGCAGACAGTTTCAGATGCCATTTGCACTACATATAAATAAACTGATATTTATTCTATTAATATAGGCCAATGTGCCCTGAGATGATACAATCATGTAAATCAAGCTTTTGAGATCAAGTTGTAGTTGATATGCGATCTTTATTTTTAAAAATTCTCCTAAGATCCCCAACGTAATCTGTCCTAAGATCCCCAACATAATTTGTACCGTGCGGATATCTGTGTAACGTATAAATCAGCTTTTTTTTCCATTTCTTGTCAACTTTCAAGATATTTAGGGTCGTAAATGAACCACTAGTAACTAGTCAGAAGAACATACTTCTCACATTGGTTGGTATTTGACAAATTGAAATAAATCATTCAGAAGCTTAAGTTGATCAATGTGACGAAAAGACATTTCAAGCTAAAGTCATCCTTCGACAACAATGATTGTTTTGCACACACCTTCACACACCAACCCACTCTACAAGGAGCTGAGGCTAGAAAGTGCGGAGATATATCGACATTTTACTTGTAAAAGCTGAGATTACTATGAAAAAAGAGAAGCTGAGACTACTATGGAAAGAAATTGGTGGTTGTACCTGATGATACAATGCAAAATGATATTATTGTACCCAGCACCCCAAACGTCAAAATGATTGAAAAGTTCTTGAAAAACTGCTTTTTCTTAACCTGGAACCTGCAAATATACAAAATTACAAATGAGACACTTTCCTTCATCAATTATGCAGAGTCTATAATGTATTTGATGTTCCCTACTGGCAAAGACAATTGAATTCTTGTAAGAGGTGATGCTCATTAACTCCAGGAGTCAGCACCCTAAATGAAGCATTAGGGAGTAGAACCATAGCAGAGGCAGCATATTGAAGTGCTTAAGAAGGCTAATACATGTAGCATTCTTGTTTGAAAAATTGGAAAAGTGAGCTTACCCCGCATTAAAAATGATTGGCGGTAGCAGGTAAATAAAGAACAGCTCTTCATCGAACACAAGTATGCGTGAGCTCTGCCCTCTTTTTATCCACAGTACAACTCCTCCAGACGCCAAGCCCTATGGAAGTCAAGAAGTAGATTACGTACCATAACAGGAACAGCTAGCATTTGCGTAACTGTGCAAAAAAGACCACTTTAATCCCCAGATTCGCACTATAAAACCACCACTTCGAGAAGACTAACCAAATTCAGTCCGCTTTTCAATAGATTTTAAGAGCTCCATATCGAACAGTAGCTGAATAACAATAATGAAGTAAAGCAAATGCGTCACTCTACAATCTTCTATTTTTAAACACAACCATACCTGTCTACTACTCTACTTCCTGAGACTCTGCCATTACCTAGAGTACCTCCACAAAAGCCATTAAGGCACAAGGTCAAAATATTTGGGTAGCCATATTATAGTTTTCTACCATTTTTACAACTTTAATACCATCTTTTTACCATTTCTACCATTTTCCTACCGTTTTCTACCATTTTTCTACACTTCTCTACCCATTTTCCAAAACAATAGGGTAGCCGGTGCACCCTAGGCTACCAATTGGATCCACCACTGGGTTCAATATGAAATATGTGATGGTAGACCTAGACGGATCTTTATACAAGATGTATTATTGTACATTTGTATCCATCATTACATTACTCAATGTCTCAAGGAGCCTCCTATACAACACAGGGTAAGACTTAAGAGGCGTCATATGTGCGCAACCTTACCCCTACCGAGACTCCATTAGACATTGATTGAAGAGCTAATTCATCAACCTCTCATTTCACAACATAAGCAGATTAATGCATTCAAATTAGTCAGTCATAATCCAAAGTCCAATCTTTACACAAAATAAGAAGCAGCATGAGTTTCATTCAGCCCCTTCTAATCAAAAGTCAATAAACTTGATCAGAACTAAACCCTTTCAACTTGGCTCAATCCAACTTCAATCAAAACAAATCAAAAAATTCAAACCCAATTCAAATTCCAACTCATACCCAATTCAATTCACAACTCAAAGCAACAAACAAGATCAAAAAATCCCAAGTTGGTAAGATCAAAATCAAAAAAAGAGAAAGATCATACCAGAAGTAATGAAGTGATGGACTCATTAGCCCAACGATTCTCCTCTAGCAAATGACCAACAATAATACACAAACATATCAAGCTGAAAAACACAGTTAAAGATAACACTGTGCTTGTATCAAACTGATCAGATGTATTATGCAACGAAGCTGGTACTCCAAACATTTCTCCCTCTCTTTTCCTTCCACTTTTACTTGCTGATCAATATGTTCTTCAATGGACAAGAAATAGCTCCTGAACTTAGCATTTACAAGAACAATGACTTTACTTTTCATTGGTTACCTCTAAATTTTGAGCTAATTAAGTAAACAAGTACATTAGTACATACTGTATAAAATATTACTACAAGATAACAAATTTAATTCCATAATATGATATTAACGTACAACTGTAGTCAGTAAGAGAAATCATTATATTAGTAAAGAATATATTTGATCAATTCGTTTTTTTGGTTTAACTAAGGTTCCACCACCAGAAAGAGTGCCTAATCCATTTCGCCGCGGGTGCTCTCCTAAGAAGTAAACGGCTGGCCAAAAAATGTGCTCCATTCCCATTAACAAGCATCGAACCCCTGATCTCATCGTTAAGGGATGAAGTGAGCAACCATATCTCGTTGGTTTAATTTGATCAATTCGTTGTAATTATGTAGTATTTTATTCATGGGGTGACAGAAGGGTCCAGTTTTTATATTATTTCCTGTGTCTTCCTACGTGGCAATATTTGATTTGTTGTAGAAGTGATGTTGGTGGGTCCCATGTTGTAAGGGTTGAGTTTATAACTGTATGTATAGTTGAGTTTGGCGCTCAAAGTGAATGAAAGTAGTTGACGATTGACATAGACAAGAATGTTGTGTCGGGAAGAAATATACGGGTCCCATTTTTGGTAGACTTTGTGCAACGTGAGCCAGTCGACCAGTCGTGATCCACATAATCTTGTAGACTCTGTGATTTACGTGATCTTCTTTGATCAATCATTTCAATTTCAATATTGCTTATCTACTCGAGATTGAATATTTATTTGTATTATTCGCAAAAAAAAAAAAAAAAAATATTTGTTTGTAGTATTTTTCCCTTTTTTTGTGGAAGAATTGGGATAATTATTGTGTACAGTCACGGTTCTTGATGAAACTTACAGTAAAATCAACATGGTTGATTCTAACTTGGCATAGCAAGAAAACCATGTAATCTATACTATATACTAAAGCAGTAAACGGCTACGCCACGTGTCAGTACCACATTTTTTTGCCTTTTTCGTTTTTTCTCTTTAACTTAGTTGCCTCTTATAACTGCTATATATTCCTACTGTCAGTGATATATAAAAGATGATGGATATCATTTCAAGTTCTTACTATATCCAATAATTATGGGAATTTTTTGATAACATATTTTTCTTTCCCACTTTGTAGATATGAGTTGATATGTAATATTTTGAAAAATATTTTATATGGATTTGTACATGGATTTTACCACTAGAGAATTACATTTCAAAGTATTAGATCATCATCATCCCATGTATATGATGTCAATACTAATTTATATCCATTATATCGACTCTTTTATCCATCCTAATTTATCTTACTTTTTATAAAACAGTCAATTTATAATTCTTTTTTTTTTTGTTAGATGGTTTGTTATATGAATAATTATTTCAATTCCTTAAAAATTTGTATATATATGATGTCAATACTATATTTGGAAGAAAAAATAAATTGAATTTAAAACTATATAATATTTATGTTTGAAGCAATTAAACTCTGTATTTATCGCCCATATTAATTACAAGTAATTTTTTTGGTCGAATTATAATATTATCTATAAAACCGTGCCATAATGGCACGGGGTATTAAACTAGTCTTATATATATATATATAAAGCTG
>CAAKMY010094738.1:0-20019 GCA_901111285.1 Corrigiola litoralis | reverse complement strand
ATTCTCCCTCCTCCATTACCAGCCATTAAGTTCTTCATTAAACCACTCCTCCCTCCTCCATCTTCATTCTTCCACTAACCCATCCCACCATAAATTTCTCTCTACGGCTGTCTACACCACCATTACCATTCTTCCTCTTCTTCACTACCTCTCACTCCTCTGCCCATAACCTGACCCGATCCGCTTCACCCATTCCAGCTCCGAGGACCCGACCTTGTTCCATGAATCGGTATGATTGGGGTTGGGGTTTGAGTTTGTTTGCGAGGTTGAAGTTGTTGATGCGATGTTGGTGCGGATGAGGGCGGTACTGTCATTGGTATGTGATGGGTTGTTGGTGCGGATGATGTTGAGAAGGTGGATGATGGTGATAGGGTGTGATGATGGTGAGATGATGTTGAGGTGGATGATGGTGAGATGATGTTGAGGTGGTAGATGATGGTGACAGGGTGTGATATGGGTTGTTGTTGGTGGGGTGGTACTTTGATAGGTGATGTGTGGTTGGTGGATTTCGTCTGTGGTCCGGTAGGTGATGTCGATGGTGATGGGGAGGGGGAGTGATTCTAGGGAAAGGGTGGAGAGTAAGGGTTTTTATTTGGAGGAGGGAGGGAGGGGGTTTCAGGGTGTTTGCGTAAATATTGGTAGGAATGGGTGGTTTGGGAGAAGAAGTAGGTTAGGAGTAGTAGGCTCGGGTATGTGGGAGCAAGGAGTGCAAAAATGACTACAACTTGGGATTATTTTGGAATAACTCATAATTGGGATTAATATAAATCAAACGACAATACTTGGGATTATTTTATGCCAATTTTCCTATAAAAAATTGCTGCTCTACTTTAGAGGCTTCTCGAGTACAGAAAGGCCATCTCATCAGTGTGTTTTCTGTTTGCCGTGGCCAGTAAGCTATTTGAGTATCAGGCTCTCAACAGGAGGTTGATCATACTGAACTCTGCTAAGCTACGGCAACCCAAGTTTGGGCGGTCATAACAAGGTGCACAGAGAAAACTAGTCATAGCAGACTTATACTTACAAACAATACTGAAAGAAAAGCACAACATATATGTAAAGCTAATTGGGTGTACATTGAATTAATACCGCTAGGATTAGCCGGCTATAACATATATAGTTTATAGTTCTAGTTAGTGGTTTGGAAACTTGATAGACCTTCAAACTTTTGCTTCAATTCGTAGCAATTCGGTGCTCTAATTTTGATGCAGTCAGCACAGAATTTCTTAAAATTTACAGAGTAACCGGTACTGCATAAGCTTGTCATGCCGTTTAATGATATTTGACTGATTATCGTTAAAAAATGGTCCATATTATGAACTTTGCTGTAAGCTAGGAGGAATAGATTGTTCTTTGTAGCTTGTTACTCTTTCGTCTAAACGCAGAGTTGAGAGTAATCACCCTTTTTTGGACTCAAATCCTATTCAATTGCATTAAAGTGGGGAGTAAATATTTGTGTGTGAATGTGGCATAGTCTTACGTATGAGTTGTTTAGATAAAAATTGTGGACTTAAGAAAAATTTGTGAGTTGTTGAGACTTGAACAGAATAATATATGTATTTTTACAAAAGTTCACATTTTAACAGGCTCTCAAGTTGTCTGCTTCAGGGCCATTGAACAACGCAAAGGTGATCATTAACACCAAATGTTTTGACAGCCATTTGCTTGTACCCTAGCTAGATTACTTTGACATATCAATTACGGAGTACTTGTCTGCTTTATGGCCATCCTAGATTACTTTAACAGATGTTGGATAGGTGCCAAGACTACGGTTCGAAACCTGTCAGACAGTATCTTTTGAGGCTCCTTTGAGCCCAAGAAAGATAGAATTAACGAGACAGCAGATAAATAAGAAATGACTATTCGAACTAATGTCTAAAAGTACATTCTGGTTAAAGAAAGTGACAAGTGAATAAACTCAAGAAGGGAGCGACTAGAATACCTGAATAAAGTTCGACAATCTATGAAATGTTAAACAATCAACTGCGTATGGTAGTGTGTTTTGGTGCGTGTAGCACTTCCACAAATAATCGATGGTAGATTTCAAAATCTCAAGTACAAGATTGTGGACTTTGCTAGCCATGATGATGATGCCATTAGAAATAAGTGGACCACTAACTCTATCAAAAAATACCTAGCCGTTCACTAGTTCAGTAATGGTAGGCCTAGAAAGATTTGCTTGCCTGCTTGCCTACTCAACTAACATTACAAAAAGGTATGACATGGAAAACAACAGAAACTCTATGCATCTCTGGATGCTCAGAACTCAACTCCTGAGAATATGATAGTTGGACGCAGAAGCAAAAGAATAATTACAAAGTAGCACTAAGTGGAGAGAAGAAGAAAAAAATAAAAATTGCCACGATAGCAACCACGGTGCTGTCTCTCTATTCTATTCCTTCTCAAGTCTCAACTCAACTTACCAGACTCTCACTGGCCAGAAAACAGAACCAAGTTCTTCATTCTAGATTCCAGGCTTGTTTGGCTCACAATCTGTGTTGTTGTAGTAAGTCAGAAGAATGCAGCAAGGTCACAGGCGGTCCAGGCGCAAGCGGATGAGCCACATAGGAGCTAGTTGTGCCTTGGCTATCCAAGAAACTTCAACGGACAATGTTTCGAACTTTTGATTCCCTCTCCCCTACAAGCTGTTCCCTTTAAAAATATTCCTCTCTCAAAAAGTTCCTTACCTGATTTTAAGCTTTTAGCAATATAGAGGTATTTCCTAAAGAGGACCTGGTCAGAATGCACCTGTAAAGCCACCAGGGTACATCATCCATCAAATAAATATGTGCGTCTCAACTGTTCTCACGTCTCACTCAAGGAGAGCCTGAAATAACACTTGTTGTTTCTGTAACATGTAGAAAAGGTTACCAGAACACAAGCACTATCTTATCAAGATAGCCTACATGCTCTGTCACTATGTTTGAATTGCCAAGCGGGTTAACATAGATACTAGGTTACTAAGAACTCAAATCAAGAAGAAATTCTGGTGGACAAAATTTGATTGAAGCATCAATATCTGACAAATTTCAGAAAGTCGAACACTGGCAAAGTCCAACGAAATCGGACAATGTTTAGAAATACTACACACTGAATACTTCCATATTATGGTCTATACTGAAGTGTGAACTAAACCATAGCCTTAGTGCCAAAAAATTTCTTAAACAAGCAAGACACCCAACTCTTCATATCCTTCATCTGAAGGCAGAATGTATTCTTAAGGGCATTCCTCCAGAAAAACTTGAGGTTGTTTCATCATAACAACAGAAACATTAAGACAACCTTAGAACTACCTTAGCTTAGTCTAAGGGGAATGAAAGGTAAAAAGAAACCAGCAATGCTACAAATCAAAGAACGATTAATCATAGTCGCATAGGAATAATAGATACATGACGGATGTCACAGCCAAAACCATGTTTAGGGGTAATCACTAATCACAAGAGGCAGGGGAAAGTCACAAGCATTTTCAATTTGTAATCCTCTTACTGTATAGAAATTTCTGTGAAGCTCTGTGGTTTGTGGCTCAAACTCAACAAACCGTAAAAGCTAAAAGCTTAAGTAGCCTAGCAAACAGCTCCAGCATATGGAGTTCCATGCTCTAGAGCTCTAAATCATATATACAGGACCAAACAAAACACAGACCAAGAATTCTATGGTTTTGCTGTATCTACTCTGGAATCCCTTGAGAACTCTCACCAGAAGGGCTAGTCATCTTTCAAGTCTGAGAAGAATGAGATGTTATAAACTTCGAGTGGTTATGCTCACCCTCGTATGTGACAATTAGCATTGAAGGTTCCTCCAGGCACCTTTCTACATGTTTCCTCGCCGGGCAGCCTCTCATGCTACTGCACTTGTAGTATCCCCTGCAATTGTTAAGTGAATATCTCCATGTCAGTGTTCATAACATCCAGGACCACACAAGAAGCGTTTTGGGGAAAGAGTCAACTAATAAGAGCTCCGACCGCAAAGCCAAAATCTAGAGAATAACAGAAAGCATTGGTGATGGTGTGATATTTTGGTTAGCGCCTCAAGCTCAGAAGTACAAGAAGAAATATGTTCTTAAATTTAGTAACAAAGACCAGTTACAATTAAGCTAAATAGCTACTGACTGGTGCTATAACTTTCAGTGACTGAATAGCCCAAAAGGGCAAGTTGAAAGATTAAACAATATTAAAATAATCTACAAGCTTATTGAAACTGAAGTTGCTTAATTATAGTTATCTAATAGAGCACCGAAAATCGGCAAATTCTGTTGCTTATTTGACAAAGATACCAATCACTTGTACTAGAGTGTTGCTTCTTCTTGCTACTCCAGGTCTTAAGAATGAGAGCACAAAATAGAAAGGAAGATGCGAATTAGGCAACAGAACTGAACTTTGTTTTCACCAGAACTTCAGTATCAGTACAGATAAATACAGAATTAATTGAGCATGTAGGAAAATCACAGGGACAAATTCAGATAGCAAAACCACAAGCATGCACTAAAAATACTACTCAGGTGTTTTACCTTGGGTGTGGTGACCCCTTAATCGGCTTCTGCCCGTACTTCCTCCATGAATATTCATCAGGAGGAATGTCTGCAACCTTATTACTTATTGCAGGCACCTTGATTGTTCTCTTCAGCCTCATTTTCCTGCATAACAAAAGAACCAAAATCAATGAAGACCACCACTGAAATAAATTGTTCACAACAAAAACCAAGAAGACTAAAGTCCAAAACCTCTTCTTAGAACAGTGACATTTGGCACTACTACCACATTTCACACTCCCATCCTCACCCTTGCCAGAGCACCTCCTCCTCAAATGCTGCGAATTCGGGTCAGACGATTGTGGCAGACCAATCAGCTGGAACGAATTCCTGCTGAGACTAGCCACACTACCATCCATACTCAAGGAGGAAATAAAGGACCGATTCGATGACATGGTTTGTGTACAAGCACTAGACCCATCAAACTTCAAGTTTATCCCACTTCCACCACTTATAGAAGAATTCATCATATCAGCCTGGTACTTCATTTGCTGCTGAAGTTGCATCCTTTGCAACATCTGCTGTTGTAACTGCTGCTGTTGTTGTTGCAAGAACTGCAAGTTTTGAGATGGCCTTTGTTGTTCGCCAGGAGGCTTAACAGACAAACTGACATCAACTTCAGGCTTCTCAGCAAACATTTTTTGTCCAATTTGAGGTGAATACTTGCATGCTTGGTCAATTTCTGAACTTGGGTTTCTGAGGAATCCTGAGGGGAGTAACTGTATAGGTTTTGGTAAAGTTTGTGGGTAAGAATGTGGTGTTTCTAGGAAAATACTTTGAGGTAAAGATGGTGGTAACTTCTTCAATCTTCTCATTCTAGCATGGCCAAAACCTTTAGCACCCAACAAAGAAACCACTCTCTTAAACTTGCAAACTGCATCACTAGTTTGTGACACGAAATTTCTTCCTTGATTAGACTCTTGTCTTTGGCATATAAGACTCAACACTCTATGCCCACTTTCTACTGCAACTTTGTTAGCTAATTCAATCTCCATTTTCTAACCCAAATCAAACCACTTTCTCCTCAACTTCTATGAAAAAGTAAATGACACTAAAACTGAAAACCCAGATGAGAAAACATCATAAATGAGCTCACACAACTACCCATGTAAGAAAACAAGATACACACATGGGTTTAAGCTCAAAGATCACAACTGTATTTAATTTTACCACTATAAAGACAACAGATTTATTTAGCATGCTAAAAACAAGAAACTAGTAAGAAAAATGGGTACAAAAAGCCCATAGAAATAAAATCACCCCATTTAGGATTATATGTTAAAGAGAAGTGAAACTGAAGCCTCTACTTCAAAGTCTAACTCAAACTCTTTAACTCCTTTTTTTCTCTCTTTACTTTGTAGTTTGTCTTTTTAACTAGTTTGTCTTAAGTGAGTCTAACTGTGTAACTTACTAACTAGTTGTGTTTTTTGGTTGTGAGTTGTGACTTTGTGTACTTGTGTTGTGTCAAACCACTCTCTCTTAAAAATGGGCTAAAGAGGACGTTGCAAATGCCAACAAAGTGTATCTTTTGATTAAAATAACAATTTTTTGTAAAAGAAAAAACTCAAAAGAGTGAGCCAAGTGAAAGACAAATGAGTTGAGCTTAGAGTTTCAGTAAGCAACAGCACGAGAGAATAGCAGGCAGACAGAGAGAGGGAAAAAGAAGAGACTTGTGTCTCTGTCAAAGATCCTAAGTGTGGGCTCCATCTTTCAAAATGACCTCCTCCTCGATATTCCATTTTCTCCATCCATGGGGATCCTCGGTCCCATTTAATGTCTCATCTCCTATCTCATCCCTTTCTTTGATTGACACATAACCCTTAAAAAAAAGGAAAAATTGATAAAAATAATCTCACCTTTGGGTGGTCTGACAAAAATACTCTCACCTTACGAAATTCACAAAAATAATCTCACCTTGCAACTCAGTTGATAAAAATGAACCTCTGATGACCGGAGACGGAATTCCGACCAAAAAAATCTGATGTGGCATATTTTATTATATATTAATCATGACGTGGCATATTGTGATTTTTCAGTTTTGTTAATTTCTTAACTAATTAGTAATTGATGTTAAAAATGTAGATAAGGATACTTGAACCCATGACCTTCCTCCCAAATAGTTTAGCCTATTACCAACTATGCTAACTAATACTTATGAATATTTACTAATTTGAAAGAATATAACCGATAACCATATCAAGATCCTCTTCCCTAAAATCACCCCCACCATCACGACCCCCCCTCCCGGCCTCCCCATACGACCCACACAACACGTCTGAATCTCGATTCCGACGACCTCCCCACCCACGACTCTCACCAATCATATCTCAACCTTATTAAAGACGGTTCTTCGCGGGTGGGCGTGTGATTTCAGTGGGTAGGGTGGTTTTTTCGGTGGAGAAAGATATAGTTGGGGTGGCGTGGGGGTGTTTTGGACTGATGTGTCATAGGGGAAGGGCGGTAGTGGTGGTGGTTCGACTTCATAGGGGGTGGGAGTTGTAGTCTTGGTGGCGGATCGATCAGTGGGGCGGCTTAAAGGGTAATATTTCATTGAGGGTGGAAGTGGTGGTGGTTCAGTCAGTGGGGCGGTTTAAGGGGTGGCCTTATTGATGTTATGGACTTTTAATTTAGTAAGTAATTACAAGAATTCAGTAGCTTAGTTGGTTGTAAGCTTTGACATTTAGGTGGAGGTCCTAGGTTCAACTCTTCATATCTACCTTTTTAACATCAATTACTAGTTAGTTAAGACATTAACAAAACCGAAAAATCACAATATGCCACGTCATGATTAATATATAATAAAATATGCCACATCAGATTTTTTTGGTCGGAATTCCGTCTCCGGTCATCAGAGGTTCATTTTTATCAACTAAGTTGCGAGGTGGGATTATTTTTGTGAATTTCGTAAGGTGGGAGTATTTTTGTCAGACCACCCAAAGGTGGGATTATTTTTATCAATTTTTTCTAAAAAAAATAAAGGAGTAATTGTTTTTAATGTTTTGATGATGTGTCAAAAGGAGAGATAGTGGGACATGAGATGAGACATCAAAATAGGACAGAGGAATTGCGCCTTTCCTCTACACCCTTTTATTTTGTATTTTTTATTTTTTATTTTATTTTTTCTGAATTTTATGAGTTTTTGGAGAAAAAAATCTGAATTTTTTGTATTTTTCTGAATTTTTTTGGTTTTTTTATTAGCGAACTCTTTTGGTTATGGTGTATTTTTATACCTAATTTAAAAAAAAATTAGAACTTTTCTAAATTTTATAGAATTTTCTGAACTTTATGAATTTTTCTAAAAATAAAATAAAAAAATAGTGTAAAGAACATGCCCTATTATTTATATAACTAAATCAAGTATGTTTGGCCTAATTTCAATAATATTGTTTTTGTTTTCCTAAAATTGTTAATCTAAAAACTCTTTTTTAGAAGAAACTTTTCGAGTTTGGCCTAGTTCAGTATTTTCTATGATTAAAAAGTGTTTGACCAAATTATTTCTAAACAATAAATTTTGAACAAATATGAGAAATGTCCTCATTTGGATAATGGAATATTGTATTTATGGGATATTGGAACAACTAAAAAGATTTTTCACATATGGAGAATAGCTTTTGGAGGAACAAAAATAAAAGCTATAATTTGATCCTTGTTCTTTAGGTCAAAAAGTGTTTTTCAAAAACACTTCCAAAAACAAGGTCAAGCACAAAATCCTAGCAATTATACTATCTCTTGATCCCAATTATAGCAAGTCCTATTGACTCCCTACCAAGCTAGCATTCTCTGCCATATTTTTGAGCTAAAAAGACATTTGAATAATAAATGAGCTACTAATTCATTTCTCAGAACTGCAGAGTACACAAATTTCATTGATATCATGATTCCATTGGTGTATTCTATCCTTATTAGCAGTACGTTTCCACATAAAAATCCATAGGATAGACAAGAACCTTATGCATAATCGTTAGCTTTGATGCTTCTTCGAATAGCAAGTAACCAAACTGAGTCAGCCTCTTGCAACAAGTGTTTTCATATTCCATGATGATGTAATAGGTGTTGTTTTCATATAGTTTATGTATGCACCCACTAAACCCAAAATACTTTTTTTTCACTAGCAAAAGCTCATAGCAACTTAGTGATAACTACAACGTTCCACTTGTCTAAGTTGATCAAATTCAAACCCCTTTTCTTGGTAGTACAACAATTTTCCCAGCTGATTAGAGCTTTCCTTGTAATACCATCCTCACCACTCTATGCTTATGATCTTAATTTGGCCTCAATTTGCTTAAAGCCTTCTTAGATGACAAAGATTTATGACCAATGATGTTGTACTTCAAACAACACAGGTTGCACCAATTGTTTTCTGCCAGCATAAAAGAGCATCTTGGTTGTCCAAGACTTCACTTTTTCTGTAAATTATTCAATGAAAGGTTAACACTGAATCACTATAATTTTTTTGGATACAAAGGTACACCAAGTTATTTGAAAGCCAGTTAGCACTCCTCTATCCCCAAACTAGTCAACAAAGTGCTTTTCTGTTAATCACAAAACCACACTACAAAGAACACTTCATCATATTAGCATGTAAGCCAGTAGTTATTGCAAATTTATCTATGGAAGCATGAATTAACTCCAATGACTTACTATTTTACTTGTCATTAGTAAAACTTAGGTGAGAAATGCCAACTTTCTTGCATTTAGGATGAGACTTGAAGTCTTCATGCTTTGCAAACTACTCCATCAATCTATTAAGATATTCCATCACTAAAACAAAGAGCAATAGGGACATTGGATTTCCGTGTCTTATAACTTTTTGGGCTTTGAAAGACTGAAACATGACACCATTGATAGGTATGTAGTATGACATTGTACTCACACATTCCATCACCCACATAATAAACCTAACAAGAAAACCTAACTTAGATATCATCTGCTCCAACAATACCCATTCAATAGAGTCATGGGCCTAATTTTGGAGGACAACTTTTATATCATACATCTAGGAGAGATATGTTGTTGAGTATGCCTTTGAGTGATTTCATGACTCATTATGATGTTATATAGGATTGTTCTACCTGGTATGAATGTTGATCGTGAAGGATCCACAACTTCATGTACAACCACTACTAGTCTATTAGCAATGATTTGACTAATTACTTATACACTAAGCCACAACATGATATTGGCATGTACACTTTTATGAAAGAGAGATTCTCCCCTCATCAATGAAGGTTACAACTATAATACTTACATCTTTTGGCATATATTCATTCTCAAATAAACCCATAACAGCAACTGTAACTTCATCTCCAATTACAACCCAAACAAATTTATAGAATATAACATTAAATCCATCTATACCTGGTATTTTATCGTTCTTTATGCTCTTCAAAGTTGTTTCCACGCACATCATCTCTTGACACGTTCCTGATCCGAAAATTATTTTGGTTCCTTTTTTTTAGGGCCATATTGCAAAGCCTCAAGATCAATCATCATCAAAGCTAGTAGACCCCATAAGACCATGATAAAATTTTAGAACTTCCTCCTCAATTTTCCTCTTTTCTAGTGAGCTTCAGACCTGCAAGAGAGTAAGGGTGATGCTTAGCTTTAAAACTACCTTTGTCCTTCAAAACACCCTTGAGTCTGTTGAGCTACTTCATTATGACACATACTAGTTTCAGTCTTGAATAAGCTTGTTTCCAACTATCTTCCGCTATATTGATAAAATGTTGGTCACTATTCATAACTCACCTACTGCTAAAAGGCATTACCCTCATAATCTTCAATTTCAATACTATTAGGTAGTTTTTTTTGAAATATTCCTCTCAATAAGCACTCAAGCAAACCTAATCCTTAACATAGAACACTAGCAATTCTACTCAGTGAGTCAATACACCAACATGTAACTGGAAAAAAGTGGAAGCTTTATCTACAAAGGCATAGTACCCATGTCTTCCTTAGATAAATCAAAATATGCTCTCTATTTTCCAGAATAACAAACATGTTAAAAAAAATAAGGACCATAAGACCATCATCTACGATATTATCCTTGCACACCTCAGAGGAGGATCTAACCACATAGTAACCAGAATCATAAGCAAAATCTCAGAGAATTCTGTGTATTTTCACTGGTCAAACATGAATTTCTTAAGATGAAAAATATAAGGGTGCATACCAACAACATACAAGATGAGTGAAGAAATCCTTTTTTTCTTCTCCCTCGCAAAATCCTCCTTATCCAGTTTGACCCTGATTTACCATCAACTAAGGGAAGCAAAATAACTGACAAAGACATGTGTCGTTTTCCATAATGTTTAAACTTGGTATTCTGCAATCTACTTAGGGTATTTAAGCACCAACCTCATCTTTGCAGTGATGGTAGGTGCATTTGTCTCCTGCCAACTCATATCCTCATGTGACCTACCAAAATATTCGAGATGTCATTTGTTACCTTTGATACACCTACTTTGTCTTTTCCTTGAGCGCTTCTTCCTTAATTACTATGAAAGATAAGGTTATCTGAAGCCCACGTAGCCTTTATTTTTAGAGAGAGAAAGAAGAAAGAAGGGAGAGTTACGCAATTCTACATCAGTAGTACTGGCAATCTTTTGTAGAAATTAATTGTTAACATTTGATAGTTATGAACACTAACGTGAAAAATAAAAATAAAAATCAATCGACAAATATCATCAGACGCATAGAGTATGTTTAAAAACAGGTTTAACATGATAATCCGGTTAGCTTATTAGCATATTTCTTCATATATTTATCACATCCTTATTCATTGTATATCTTAAGATATTCATGGTCAAAACTAATGTAATTTGACCTCCAAAGATAGTAATAATATCGAATATTAGATTGTTGTACCCAAATTAAATAGTTTCAAATTGGAACTATTATATCATTAATTTACCAAAACGAATATAAGAGAAAATATTTGTCTGACAACAATACAACCAATAATTTCTCAAACTTAGACAAGCATACTCTAGTAAGATTTTGATAAACAACACTCATTACCCTCCCTCTTAACATGAGATCATAAAAAAAAACAAATTATATGACTCAACAATAACATTAAAACACTCATAAGCTTTTTGCCACGAGTAAACCGAATCTAGTCACCTTGCATTTGACAGACCACCTAGCCCACGCTCTCTCCATAGTCTCCCATTTCACATTCCTCCATGATCTAAACAACAACTCATATAGGATTATAATATGCATATAAGTCACTTTGGTGGACTAAAATAATTTGACAGACAACGTATGAACGATTGCCCACTCACTATAATCCTTACTCCATAACTTGAGTCTTGACAGACATGTTCAAGTGGATAATTACCCTATGGAAATCCCACAATTTCTTTACACTAAAATGTCAAAGTGGTCATTAAACTACTTCATGTTTTATCACCTCCCAAGCACTAAAAACAAAATATACAATAATCTCCCAATCATGTACTAGATTTTTAACACTCTATATAACCTCTAATGATATCCTAATATTATAATGCAAAGTGGCTTTGTCAAGTTGTTTAAAACATCGTATCCTAACTAAGTTATATTATATCTATACAAGCATTCTACAAGATCTATAATAATATATGCTTTCTGTAGTATGTCCTCTTTATGAACTAACATTTGACTTCTCATATCACTATAAGAAAATATTATTATATTATATTGATTTAGCATTATGTTAATGCAATGATGCCTTAGTAAGCACCAAAGGCATGCCGAATTGTCTGAGTGTCACATGCCACTGGTATATATGATAGTTTTGGCTAGTATTTGGTCCTTTTCAACCTTTAATTGAGTTGTTTAATGAATTGAATCAGAGTGGTAGAGAGATATTTATATTCATAAAGGTGATTAGAGAAATCTGTAAAGCAAGAGTTGCCAAACACATTGATGAAGCTACACTTATATATCTTGCTACTATTGCTAAAAGAGTATTAAGTGTATGAAGAATGCCTACATGCTCATTCTCAAAGATTCAAAAGTTAAGTATAACTCGTCGAACATTGACACATTATCCCTAGTTTGTAAAAGTATGGATGCATGTCGATGAACTATCAATTCACTAATATCAAGACGAATAAGCAGTCATGAAGAGTTCTTGCAATGTTATGACGATCTTAGTATTACATACGATTACTCTCAATCGATCTCATGTCTTTAGCACTGAAGTATATGGTCGAGTGACTTTAAGAAGGTAACATAAAGGATCAAAACGGAGTACTTATACGTTTTGAAAGTTATCCACAATCGGACTTGGCCATAAAGATAACTACCCTTCGATCAAGTATTTCGAAAATTGAGTTGTTTGATGTGACCTATGGCGTCAATTGTAAAATTGTGGAGCATGGAGGTGTATGGACCTAATAAAATTAAGAAGGTGCGGTTGGATAGAGAAGGGGATAAACGTATGAAGAGGTCCGTGGGCTGAGGAGGGGTTGATACCGGGAAGGGATAGGAATGTTTTTTTTTTCATAATCTAATTGGTTAGTCTTTATAAATAGTTTGAAATAAATAGTAGTTGAAAGATTTAACAAATAAGATTAAATCTAAACATTAAACCGGTAATATTCAATCTCCTTATTGTGATTGACGGATCGTTGACAACTAACATAACTTTCAATCAAATTTAAAAAAAAATCATCTTATGGGCTTCTTATGATTTTCATAGTTTTTAATAGATATTTTAGGAGTTTATTTTTGGAAAAATTGATGACTGCTACCTTATAAATATCACTTCTACAAAATTTCTACATTTTATAAACTTTTTTTTTAGATTACTATCTTTTATGATATATCCAGTCCAAAGTTATTACCAAGATGCATTTTCGGTAACTTAAATGCATTTTGACTAAATTCACCCTAGTTTTTTCCCTCCAAAAGCCGAATAATCGCCCTCAACCCTCTTAATGCCTTTCCAACTGAATTATTTCTTGTTTGTAATTATCAAGCGTCCTCATCATGGGCGGAGTTAGAAATTTATATATGGGGTAGCTTAATTATATATGTAAAATTCATAATTAAAATAGGTCCAAAATTCGTAATATTTGAAAGAGTGCAAAATAACAAAATTACATTTTATTTCTACAGATCACAAGAATCCTTTTGATCCAATCCGAATTCATAGGACTTCGCTGATCAAGAGTTCCTAATAAATATAAAACCTTTTTATCTAATTTACCCCCGAAAACTGCCCACTAACTAAAAATTCCCAATAACTCTCACAACTTTCTTTCAAAGGCTTACACAAGCTATATTCTACTGCTAAAATAGACACAACGTCTTATAAATGACAATAAGAAACATCTATTCTATATTATGTTTATTTGCCTTTATAGTTCCTCTTACCACTTGGTCTTAGCAAGAGGAAATTGGAGGAATTATTTGCACAAAGGGCCATACAGAATTAATAAACAAAGAAACAAACTCAAAGCTACCCTAAATGAAGATAAAGACCCGCCTCTATTTACCAGTGGGTCGATCTATGTTTTTTGTTCTAGCTTAATACTTAATATAGGGTCAATAAGAGAAAGTTCTTCTATGCAAGTTATGTGCAAATTTTGATATCTATACGAAGATGGAAGGATTTTGCTAAGATAGCATGCAGGTGGGAGAAATAGGAACTCCTGGGCATCAAGGGGGAAACTAGGTTCCATCTTTTCCTTCTACTTGAACAAAGCCGCCTCTTTTTTTTAGATTCTTTTTTGTGCTATCTTTTGTTACCATATAGCTCCGCATGTGGTCCTCATCATCAATACTTACTCTTGGGCTCTCGATCTCTCTCTTTCTTTCCAAATTTGTTGCAAAAGGTCTCATTACCAAGTTGACAAGTAAAGTTTTGTGGTTTAAGTACAATAGTAGATCGAGGGAAATATAGCATGTGTCACATACAATCAATCCTTAGGGTAAATCCTAATTCTTGAAGAATGACTACGTTGATGATGAGCTTTTACTCGACATTTCGGCCAAAATTCGAAATTAAATTGGATATCAAATTTACCCCGTGAATAGTAATTTGAAATTAAAGCTTCATATTGTATTGTATTGTGCAATTCCTAATTCTAATCTACCACAATGCAATAGTGCTAGGTCAAAAGGTGTATTCCTTTTTTTTAGAAAGTATAGGTGTCAACTATAGATAAATGAGATATGCCTAACATTTTAGGTTTTTTTTTCTAATAAAGACAATAGGCATTCATAGGTATTGGAAACCAACGTATATTATTTTATCATTTCAAGTTATTACAAAATTGTCATTAATTATGTCATTATAGGCCTCTATTTTTATACATATGAGGATGTCTATGGGGTTTGCAAATTGTCGTGTTCGTGCAAGTGATGGCACTTATTTTGCATGGTCTTGATAGGCTTTCTTATTACATACGTTGATTAGCTGTTGTAGATTTTTAATTTATGAAATTCCTTTAGACCTTTATAAAGTCAATGTAGCTTTAAAATCTAATTTATTTTAAATAACCTCATTTAGTTTTTTTTTTCTTACTAGTTAAAGCTTTCTTATGTTCTTTGTTTTTGAGAGCTTATGCCATATACTTACGCATGGTGAATCAACTCGAAAATATTATAGATAATATTATAATATCTATATTATTAATAAATAATTATTAAAAGCTTCCATGAACATTGCTAGAATAACTTGTTACAACTATTCTTATTAATTGTCGTTATTTGTTTTGTAATTATAAAAGCATTATCATTACATGGGGTAATATCTATGAAAAACTACCATTAAGTATTCATAATTTAATCGCAAACCCTTGATAGGTTTATAACACACTTGTATATAATTTTTTTCTCAAATATAGCATAAACTACCAAGCCTTTCTCTAAAATCATACATTACAGTTGTAAAAATGGATGGAAAGACCTCTCATGCCTCCTAATGGATGGGTGAGACAAGCTCGCTTTTAACAAATATGTCTTATTCCTATAATAAACCTCTCTCCCTCTCTCCTTCACACCCCAAAATTAGTTAGGCTTATTGCTCTTCCACCAATATTTTCTCTCTCAACAACCTACACAAGAAAATCTAATAATACAAAAAACAGTTTTGTAGCATCAACAACTTTCCCCGATTTCTACAAGGTTGTTAACAGTATTACCCCGGGATCGTAGTTACCTAAAATATTTAAAGGAACAATCCCAATATTTTACATTTGCTCTTTTCTTCTCCCTCTGGCCGCGGCAGCTTCTAGCTGCCACGGCCAACTTGTATCACCCAAAACCTATTGCTTGTATTTGGATT
The DNA here is from genome assembly GCA_901111285.1 of Corrigiola litoralis. Classification (NCBI taxonomy): domain Eukaryota; kingdom Viridiplantae; phylum Streptophyta; class Magnoliopsida; order Caryophyllales; family Caryophyllaceae; genus Corrigiola; species Corrigiola litoralis. Next base: position 4,207 of record CAAKMY010094738.1, on the reverse strand, counting down.
ATATGAGAAACCACAAAGATATGGACTCAAAACTAAAAGATTTAACCAGAGTATCATCGTCATTGCCTTCACGACCACCTTCACCACCACCTCCTCCTCCACAACATTTTACCAATCCTTCTCGATTTTCAAATCCAAGCACAAAGTCCACTACCTCATCCAATGCAAACACCTCTCTAGAATCATCAGAGTCAGAGGAATTGCAAAGGTTAGTGCATGCACCACCTTTTTGGAAAAGTAAGAAAAAGTTATCTAAGCAACTATCCATGTGTGAGACGCCTAGGGATAAAGCTTGGGAGAAACGTCGCCGTCAAATTCTAAAGCAAGCAAGAAAAAAGAACATCATTCTTGATGCAGAAGACTTGACAGACGAGGACTTGAATGAGTTAAAAGGATCAATCGAGCTTGGTTTTGGGTTCAATGAAAAGGCTGGTCAACGCCTTTGCAATACCTTGCCTGCTTTGGACCTTTACTTTGCCGTGAATCGACATTTGTCACCTAGTCCAGTATCGACTCCCCAAAGTCAAGGATCAGCTAGGTCAATAGGGGCTCGATCCTCGTCATTTGATAGTCCTATAAGTGAAGAATCTTGGAAGATTTGTGGTCCAGGTTTGGCTTTTTTTCCCCTTCTATTATATGATGATTTGTGGAGTTATTTGTTATCCATGTTTTTGATGTATTATGGAACAACATTTTTTGTAAAATGTAAAGAAACCTGAATATAAATAAATCTCGTGGTAATTCCTTGTTAATAGACTTTTTATCTTCAACTAGTTTTTCCTAATATATTTTTCTTTGCATTCCGCTAAAAGGTATTGTTAAGTTACCATCATCGTCATAGAAAAATAGCAAGCTTTTGTTTGATGTAGTTATTTATTTCTTAATTTAATGGACATAATATATGTATTAGAAATAAAAAATGATATCTATAAAGGCAATTTCTACATTAAAAAATTAAAATCTTACCACTATTCACGTGCTTTCTTTGCCTAAGATCTTTGGACAAGCGTGTAGTTCAAGCTAAAATTACAAATTGATTGATTTTTTTTTGTTAACTTCTTACATAATACTCAAATTCTTAGATTATTACCAGTGCAAGAGTTACCACATTATTTTAGATATTTTTGGTAACCATTATTTATTAGTCTCATTGTGTTGGTAATGGATTTATATTGGTATGATCATCATATATGAACGAACTCATATTAGATATGTATTCCTAATGATCTATGTGCAACTTTCTTAGACTACCGTCCATGTCATGAGAAAACTTTGTTTATAGATTTATAATGATACCCAAGATACTGCTCCACTTTCTAATCTATATATGTCTAATGAAATTTTATAGGTGATGATCCTCAACAAGTAAAGACCAAGTTGCGCCATTGGGCTCAAGTTGTTGCATGCTCTGTCATGCAATCCTTTTAGTTTTCAAACGGTTCTACAGAAGATAGAAGACAAGAACAGAGGGAACTAAATGCGATATGAGAGCTCAGTAGGAGAAAGCAAATAGAGGGAGAAAGACAATTAAAGCACAAACAAGAACTAAATAGAACACCTTTTGAGCTAAAGGTTTATGATCATTTGAATGATCATACATGACATGACGTCATAGCACAACAATGATATTGGTTTAGGTTCTAAGTCTCGGGGTAATACTTATACAATTGATCACCACAAAGCCAAACACCTTATTACATGCAGTGATCTGCGAAATTTAAGGCTCTTTTGGTTTGTTATCTTTTTTTTTTGGTCTTTTTTTTTTGTGAGGAGTTGATGTATTTATCTTTCAAAACCATACTTCAAATTTCTGCAATGATGTATTCTTCAAAAATCTTGCTTAGCACCGTTGTCTTCACATTTTTCTAGAGGGTTTTCATGGTATAATTAGGATATTTCATTTTCGTAAGTCCATGTAAATGTTACGCAACGATGTAATTACTTATATATAATGAGAGATAAATACATTTTCCCGCATATGATCATTTCCTCAATTCTTTTAGGAGCATCGTGAATTGTATATGAGGTAAATTTATTCTAATAATCACAATCATCAAACATAAGCATGAGATTAAAACTGTTTACCGAGCAATGTGACAAAAGCAAAATAAACTAGAGCAACTACAAGTAGTTTTGTGGTTGCCCTAATTGATGTGATATGCTTAATAACGTTTATAAGAAAAATGGCATATGTTCCTAACCCATGAGACTTAACACAAAGGTGACCCAAACACAAAAGTTTGGTCGCAAATACTAGTGAGACCAATGAAGAAGATTACAACATATGAGCCTCTTTGTGGTTGCTAAAAAATGAGCTTATTTATTTGTAGTTTCATATATCTATTTAGCGATCGACCTTTTGGCAACAACATAACCCTTTGCAACTGCATATAGAGGTGATAACAAAAATCATTTGTGATTGTCTTTAGTCTGATAAGATTCTCAAACTCTATTTCTCTTAATCTTCTTTAGTGTGTTCATTATATATCAACTATGCTTGCGTTGCCATTACCCTTCATACCATGTTAGTTGGCAGCTTAGTACGTAGTTACATTTACTACCATGCCAATTCATGCAAGAAATCTGAAAAATAAAAATTAGTTTTGTACCATTGTATTGCCACTCTAAATTGGAAGATACATATTTAAATTTCTTTTTCATCATAAACAAGTTAAGAACGCTTTCAATTTCCAGTGCAAAAGTTTAAGCTAACTGGTTGTTTGCTTATCCATAATTCTTAACATGACTTTCTTCATCTAATTGCTTCATATGAGCCAAATTTACTAACATGCAAAATATGTACATATGATTCTCTCAAGGTAGTATTAATTCAGTTGAAGGCATACATATGTATTTTAGAGAAAATGTCACATAAAATATATACGTCTATTGAAAGACCTTAATATATACATTTACCTTATCCGTAGAAATGCCAACATGCTTTGAGGATATGCTTGCTATTGGGGTGCGGATGAGAATGAGGGTAGTTGGTGTCATAGAAGGGGAAGAGGAAGGGAGGGGGGATGGTTATTTTTTATTTTTATTTTTGAATAAGGAACATAAGTATATTAGTAACGGCTTCTTCTTTATGCCGTTTTGTTTTGGTATCTTTGTTTTTGATTTTATTTATTCTTAACTTTACAGTATGTGTCTTCAGCAACACTCTTGTCATACCGTCTTTTTGTAAGTTACAAAAAGACCAACCCACAAAAAGCCCATAAACACAAATAGATCTACTTCACCTTTTTCTTCAACCTCCTCCACCCCACCCCTGCTCCGTCGCCACCACCCACTCCACTGCCACCACCCACTCCACCGCCGCCGTCAACATCCTTCCCCCTACCTCGACACCGTCGGTACTCCTCCCCCACCCCAACAGTTTTCTCTCTCTCTCTCTCTCTCTCTCTCTCTCTCTCTCTCTCTCTCTCTTCCAATTCCCCAACCACCACGGCATCCTCCTCCCTCTCCCCTCGGCGGCGACAACCCCCACCCCTCCCTCACCCTTGAAACAACCCGCTACCCCCGTCTTTTTTGTCGCCGGCAACATTATTTCGCTCCCCCTCATTCTCTTTTCTACGGCAAACCTCCGGTTTGAGCGGCCAAGTGCTCCGCACGTGGGTCCGGCCGTTACTAAAGAGTAAACGGTGCCCCACATGGTCCGTTCCCGGCAACATTCGTGACGGAAACGAGGGTCGGAGGGGGTGATTGTTCGGGAGCAAAAACTTAGATCTTGACTAAACGGAGCGTTTCCCGGCCAAACGGAGGCCGGAATCGGGATCAACGGCGAAAATCCGGTGGGGTGAAGTGGTCGGCGGTGGAAAACGCTGTTGTTGGTGGTGGTCAACGTCGGTCAAAGGCGGCGGTGTAGTGGCTATCGGGCGGCAGCTGAGTGGGGGAGGGGGAATTATAATTAGGGAGAGGGGTAGCTTGGTCATTTAAGAGTTTAAGTGGGTTGGATCACTTGGTCTTTCCATAGTTATGAAAAGACGGTCTTAAACAAGTTATTGTAATGTGTCTTACTTTTATACTTTACTTTTCTGAACATTTCTAAACTTTTCGAATTTTTTTGAAAATAAAACAAAATACGTTGTACAAATAATGCCCTAAGTCCTTAATTTAACACATAATTATTAAACTAACTATTATTAAAAAAACTAACAAATCAATTTGAATCTAAAAAAATAGGGATTTTTTCTAAAATGCCCCT
>CAAKMY010094695.1:0-14803 GCA_901111285.1 Corrigiola litoralis | reverse complement strand
AAAAAAAAAAAAAAAAAATATTGACTGCTTAACTCATTCAGTTGCTAGACCGAGACCCACACTCAAACAGAGAAGAGTGAAGTTTCAGTTTCACCCAAATTCCAACCGTACTTGACAAAACCACCTCACCTCACCTCACCTCACAATCAGTAAACAAATCATATATTCTCTCCAAACCCAAATAAAGGCACGAGAAAAGAGAACAACATCACACTAGAACTAGAAACTCTAGAAGTAGGCATCTATCCATCTACACATCACATAAAGATCTGCCTTAAAACACCACATTTGACATTTTAGTCAATTCCCCCTCCCAAAAACAACAAAAACCCACTTGACAAGTCCCCCCCTTTCTTTGTGTCTTCCTTACTAAAACAAACTCACCCGACAAAACCAAACACAAAACACAACACAAAGACACAAAAGACAACTCACCCTTTCCTCTCCAAATCTCCTCCATATCACACTCTTCCATCACCGACACTCACAACAAACATGAGAGAACCAACAACCGCGATCGACGGTGCCTTGTCGCCACCACAAGCTCTCCTCGAACGCCTCAAAGATTACGGCAAAGAAGACGCCTTTGCCTTCTGGGACGAGCTCTCCCCCGACGAGCGTGTCCACCTCATCTCCGACCTCCAGGTCTTACATCCACGTCAATCACATTATACAGTATCTTATTTCACAATGTCTTGTGAGAAACCGCCTTTTCTATCATAAAAGTAGACGAAGCCATGCTGACCCAACATATCTGATTTAGCGTGCAGGAAGCTCGTCTACTTTTAGAGACGGTCTTTTCCAAAGATAATCATTTGCATGTACTGATCTGCCTTTAATTTTGCAAATTTCGCAGAGCTTGGATCTTTCGAGGATTGACCGGATCATCCGGTGCTCGCTCAAGTCGCATGGTTAGTTATAACGATGATGGGTTGTTTTGATTTTGGATTTATTAGCTAAATTACAGAAATGTTGAGCTTAGTAATGTGTGTCTATGAGTAGGATTGCCGGTCCCGGCAACAGAACCCGTGCCAGAGAAGATGGTGTCGACGGTGGAGGATAGGACGGATGAGGAGAGAGAAAGGTGGTGGAAGATGGGCATGAAGGCCATTTACGACGGCAAGTTGGCCGTCATTCTTTTGTCCGGTGGACAGGTTAGAATAATATTATCTCAGTGCTCATAAATCAATACTCGTGTTAATATAATGTTATTTTGGTGCTCATTATTGTAGTATGATTATTATACTATTAATGTTAAGAGAATAGGAGTTGGGTAGAGTAATAATTGGGTGCAGGGTTACTTTTTGTGTGGTAATCATGGCTAACCTTTACATTGTTGTTGATTTTCGCAATAAATATTTGCTTTTTGACGGTGCAATCATGATAATATTTGTTACATAATGGGTTGATAATTTAATCAAGTTGGGGGAAATCAATAAAGGGTGTTTTGTATGATATGAGTATTACTTTTGAGGAAAGCGGCAGATCCTTTGCACTTTACTGGCATATTATTTTCTGATACGGATGAAACGGGCATACTGCATTGGTCGCATCTTTAATTAATTAATTTATTTTTTTACTAGAAGTAGAATCATTAGCTTGTAGACAGTATTGTAAATGAATAACATCAAATATATAACTTTGACAATGAATAACATCAAACATATAACTGAGAAAATTTTAAAAAATTAATTAGTTAAAAATATTTGAAATCCAAATGTAATACTTTACTTTATAATTTTTTTTTAATTTTCTACCATGTGAGTTAATAGTATTTAAAATGTGGCCTGGATGTGCGTGGATAAATAGTGCAAATCCGGAGGGAGTAGACACTACACACTGACCATGCAAATGCATGTGGGTGACGTGGGTCCTGTGTTGTTCTTTTGGTTTTTCCTTTTTATTTTATTTGGAAGATTGGGCGGGGGGGGGGGGGGGGGGGTAAANNGGGGGGGGGGGGGGGGAGGATAAATTACTCTGTGATATAGCAGTACAAGGAAGCTTCAGAAATGTGTTGGAATCAAGTTGAGTACTTGATGGATATTTCTCTCAGAGACCACCGAGCTTCTAGCTCAAACAAATAGCTTCAAACAGTCTCGTTTGGTGGGTTATTTGGGAAAGGTGAGGCCAATTTTGTAGCGAGTACAAGGTAAACCCTTTTTCTTGAGTTTTCAGTCCAGCAGTTCCCTCAAGGTGGGATTAACTCTGTCTCTCAGATTAGTCGCACATTCTTTCTCAAAATGATTTGTGTTTGTGCTATCTTGGGTTGTTTCGTAACTGTATATTTCAGCGTTGTGTTGCCAGCGACCTTACTCGGACCAACCGGACCTGGTTCTTCTTGCATCTTACCTGGAGCGGTCTGCAACAGCTGCTGTTGCTGTCATTTCGTTCCTGCACCTAATCGAATTTCTTCTCTGGCTGTTTGTGAGCCATGTTTTCTTTATAGCAGCATATCATCTACTAATGTAGGATCTTTTGTTGACTGATTAGGTCTACACATTCCCAGGCCTGTCAAATATGCACCCGATCTATACCGACCCGAAGTGACTGGGTCATGACCATGATTTATCGACACAAAACCTGAACGCTCCTCTAAAATATAGCTAAAAGTGGGACTTGACTCCATGAGTAACTCGAATCTCACATTAACCGTGCCCGAGCTGTCCAGCCCGTTTGACAGATCTTTGCATACTTGTTCTGTTTGTGTTTTTTCATTCAAGTGAGCGAATAATTAGAAGAAGGTGAATATGGACTCTATAGAGTGATCACATTGTTCTGTACAAACTTCCTGGAATGTAAATTTTGGACTCGATAGAAGTAAATTAATTTTTTGGTTAGTAAGAATTAAGTTTTAGTTCTAAAGTAGGAATTAACTACAAAAGAGCTTGGCATAATTGGTTTTACACAAGAGACTCCAAATTACACCACAGAAAGTACTTAAACGCCTTCTCTAAAAAATGTCCTATCTTCCTATTTGTACACATAATGTCTATCGCATGGATCATTTCTGTGTCCTAACTCACCAGCAGAGGAACTGGACATATCATATTCTTTGAAAAAGCCTAATGTTCCTTTCCTCCAAAATCAAGTAATAGATGATGCTGTACAGACACTAACTATGTGTGTACAACTTTGCGTTCCTTCACATGACTAAATAGAAATAGCCCAATAGTAAATCAGTTAAAGCTTACTGTTACTGTTATTTCTCTATGAGTAAGGGCGCTCTAAAAACAAATGCAGGTGGTGAAAAGTTTCTTGGTTACAACGAACACAAGCCAGATCTACAACCAGGTTTATCTTTAGTTGATAATCTCGTCTGATTATCTGAATCGCAAAACAGAAACAGAAACTGGAAACATAAACTGTGCATCAACAGATGAAGAGGACCCTAGACGAGGTTTCCCATGGTTGATTCTCTAGTGTCATTGTATCTCTGTAACTTCAACTTACCTGAAATACATGCCTAACTTCATTGATAGCCTCTCGACGTTGCAATCTGATATTTATTTGAGACTTAATGACCCAAGAGGCAGTTTGAGGAGTTGAGCCTTTCAAGAGGAATTAGATTTAATGTGGTAGGTGTTGATCCATTATCCACATTTTCTCTTTCAAATTTGAGCAGCCATAAATGTTTCGCCAACAAAGGCAGGTTATAAGTTCCAAGCTTGAAGATACTTAGGCCTGTTATTTTTGAGAGCTCACACCTCTATTGTGGACGCCCTTGCTGCACATTCAAGTTCTGCTATTGCTGCCTGCTGCTCTTCAACTTCTTTCGTCAGCTCAAAAAACGCTAACAAAAAAGCTGCCTCATCTTCTCCTAGGGGCTGCTGTTCAACTTCTGTTTCTTTTGCTTGCCTTACATTAAAGATGCTGAAGGCTGTAGCTCACACGTTATCTTCTTCACATACTTGTAAGAATTCTTAGACATTAAGTTAACAAATCGTGTTTTAGGTACGTGTTTAGGTCTTTGTTATGAATGTTTGGCTTTCCTAAGACTAAGAGGTAGGTCACCAGTTGATGCACATTCCTCTACCACCAAGTCCTACTAAGGAAGCTCCATCTATTTTTCGTGAGTTTTTTTTTTTTAATTTTGTACAGCAAATAATTACGAAAAGACAAACAGACTATTTTTTCGAGTGATTTTATGAATAAAGAACTGAAGCAGAACTCTATCCGCTCCTATTTCGTCTGAATATTAACTTTTGATGTAAGAATTAATTTTGGGCAAACATATAGGAAATAAGAACATATGAATAAAGAACTGAAGCAGAACTCTATCCAATCCTATCTCGTCTGAATATACTTTAGACTTGCGGATTAATTTTAAGCAAACATATAGGAAATAAGAACGTGGAAAAGATAGAACAAAATGCTCATAAAAGCTTATGCTCTTCTGGTATGATGGAGTAGCAGCTGATAATGCAAATCATTTTAAGGGTCAATTGGAAACAACTTGTCGGTAATAATCACAATTAGATACTCATTGTTAAAATCTAGCATATGATAGTTTTAATTTTGACTAAAGGCTACTGATATTGTTTAGGGTTGGTCAAGTTAAAGCATCATAAAGAGATAATTTTTACTGAAGAACAATATGCAGATGGAACATAATTGAGTATTTTTGTGTTAGAGGACCATGTCTTCTATGTTTGGTCTGCTGGTGTAGTGTATCTGATACAGGTTTGACCTGATGGCTGAGGAACATAAACAGGATGTTGTGAATAATCTGGTCTGGGCTTGAGGGAGGGAGAACTTCTTCAATTAGAAGATCTTTGAAAGCCCTGACCCATACACCTGATTGGGAGATAATGTGCTGTTAAAATCATGCTACTGATATTAGTATGAAGAGGCTCGTTCGTTGTTTTCACCAATAACCAGGATGTCTTATGAACAAAGAAAACAATGTGGAAATGTAGAGGGAACCATAAACTCTAATACTTTGCCCCGTATGTAATATCTTTATGTGTAAAAGAGAAAATAAGAAGTGAAAGGCCTTGCAAAGTAACTTGTGCATGACGGTGGGAATCTTGTTTTGCTGTGATTAAGAAAGAAATTTTAAGGTCTCCTTTTCCATTTGTATTATGGAATTCTTGTTGCATGCTAATGACTCTTTCTTGAGGACATATTCTGTAGTTCTGTTTTTAGTCTCTTATGGTATCTTTCAGACTTCCAGTACGCCTATATTTACATTGCTAAATATCTGATATCGACATATTTTCCGGTTTCACTGACAAATTTGCAATCCTTGTACCTTGTATGTAGGGAACACGACTTGGAAGTTCAGATCCTAAGGGTTGCTTTAGTAAGTGATAATACAATCACTCTATCCTGACATGTGCTTAATGTGAAAGAAAGTCTTTCTACAGGAAAACTTCTATATACTGTAACACTAGGTCTTTCCTAGATTATCTAAAGATAGGTGAACTTGTAGGAGGAATCACCATGTCATTTATGCTTGTACATGTTGCTTTAGGAGTAACAAGACAGCAATTATTATCCTGCCACCTGCTTGCTGCAAAATGAAGTCTCTGTCCAGGGCATGTTTTGCCTAATAAATTCTTGCTCTGGATTTCATTACTGTAGCACTTGTTCTTTCCTTGGTAATATATATCTTTGATGGAACTTCAACAAGCCGTTTTCACCTCAGTTATACAAGCACATTATGATTTAAGATGACATCTAAAGAATATGTTATGCTGTCTGCATTTACATGCCAAGCATTCACATGCCAATAGAGTCGTTTGGTAAAGAACACTGAATTCCATTGTCAAAGGCTTTTCATGCTATCATAGAGGTGGTTTCAGCTTTTCTCAGGATAGCGAATGATGCTAGTTCCTTTACTCGTTGTTCCCTTTTTAAATATTTGTTGAAACACAAACGTCTTACAAAACATTTCAAATTTTAAATTTTAAATGAAGAAGTTCTTGTTCTCCTGTGCGAAGCATGTTGTCTTCACGGAACTTCCATTTTGCTTAGTTTCTGTCTTAACTGGTGTGGACTCCTATCTTTTTTCAGATATTGGACTTCCATCAGGAAAATCACTCTTCCAGCTTCAGGCTGAGAGAATACTTTGTGTCCAAGGATTAGCATCTCAATTTATGGTTGATGGTAAGATATATTTTGTGGTTGCAGTTGAAAGCTTTAATCTCAAAGTAAGTGTCCTGATTGTTGCTCTGTGTACTATCTCTAGGCTCACAGGTTGTGCGCATACACTGGTACATAATGACTAGCCCCTTCACAGATGACACAACACGCAAATTCTTTGCAAGTCATAAATATTTTGGCCTCGACTCGGATCAAGTATGAGCTGTTATGTTGCTACTTTTGACTGACTTGAGCTCTCAAATTTGAGAGTGCAAGTTAACATATACTAATATGAGCTATCATTCTTTTATAGGTAATCTTCTTCCAACAGGGAACCATACCTTGTATCTCACACGACGGAAAATTCATCATGGAGACTCCATATACAGTATGTTTTCTAATTGTCTTACCTCTATATTTTGTGATCATATCTGGAATTAATAAAGATTATCTGATTAATATTTTTACTTGTAAAGATAGAGGGAAACATTGAAATGTGTTCCATTGTGACACATTATCTTGTTTAGCATATAAAATGTGGTCCTTGAAGGGAGTCCAAACAGTCACTTAATCCATTACTTGTAAACACATTTTGTGCCTTCTCGCCTTTCCTCCACTTCTGCTGAAAACTTGAATAAAATATTAAAGGAAAGTGTCTTGGGAAACATTAACTGCTTTTGTGATTTGGTTGGTGTATTGTTGGTTGTTGAAAGTTGATACATTGGAGATGCTAGTAAGATTGCAGGAAGGAGCTTGTTTCCTCAAATCAATGATCTAGCCAATTTAGTATCTTGGCAATTGCATGTTTTAAGAGGGTGGGTCTTATTAGAGCTTCTGTTAAGATAAGTGCATGGAAATCCGCCATAGAGCTTTATGTCTTTCCATGAGTTATGTTATTCTGAAGGCGCCATTTATGAACTCTCTTTAAATTATCAGGTTTATGTGATATTGTCCTTTCAACTTTTTTCCACATCATCAGGTCTACATACTGTTTTCCGTTCTCTGGGTGTTGTTGGTGTATTTTTTCCGTTCCTTTATATGGTTTTATCATTTGTTTTCTTTTGTTTGGAAGAAACCACTAGATTCACCTCGTTTTATGGAAATTGATGAAATGAAAATGCTGGTTGAGTTCTCTTCTGTATTAACATCGTCCCCAGTTAGATGATGTTGATATTTGCTTGTATATGCAATTCTATAAAGTCTTGTGAAAAAGGTGAAAGTTTCTGGTAGAGTTTTTATCCACTGATGTAACCGCAAAAATGATGGATGATTCTCCTTGTTTAAATTTTTTTTCTTGGTTTGTTGAGCATCAATTTCTAATGGATTCATGGGTCATGTCTCTAAATTTAGGTAGCAAAGTCTCCTGATGGGAATGGAGGAGTGTATGCAGGTATGCCATTCTCTGCATCTCCATACCTTTTGAAATAAGGAATTGCATATCTGGGAATTGAATAATTTATGCATGTCCATTATGTTTTGAATCTCACTAGTTTCAATTATTCCATCAGCCTTGAAGTCTTCGGGACTATTAGAAGATATGGCTTCACGCGGAATCAAGTATATAGATTGCTACGGTGTTGATAATGCACTAGTAAGTTATCTTCTCTGAGCTCTCTGTTAATACAAGTAATAATTTTGTTAGTTATCTACTCATCTTTGTTATGTTCACCATGCTTGTGATGACAGGTTCGAGTTGCTGATCCCACATTCTTGGGTTACTTTATTGACAAAGGTGTAGCAGCTGCGGCAAAAGTTGTAAAAAAGGTGATGTACTGTTAAGATGAATGTGGTTGGTAATTTTTGATATTCGTTCTTGAGGCCTGAGAAAATGAAGCATTTGCTGCACATGTCCGATCGACTGCTTTCATATATCATATTTAAATATTGTGGTTGTAATCATCTTATAAAGTGCGTCCCTAGGCGCAAGGGAGAAACACAGCAGTGTTATAATCAGTATGCCCTTGAGGCGCACCTAGTCAGGCGCACACCTATGAAAATTTCAGGATTTTACTTTTTTTTTCTTCATCCTTCCCTTTGGTCCTATTTTTAGTGTTTTTTTTTCTTAATTCTTAGCCCTAGTTTACGAATCTAAAAGAGTTATTTTGCACAATATAGTATTAAAAACATAAAGATACGTTTAAAAAAAAAAAATAAAAATGTTCGCCTTGTGTGTATGATGTGTGCCTTACACCTTGCAACTCGTTGTCATTTACCCTCATCGCCTGCACCTCACGCCTTTTAAAACGTAATAATCATCAGTATTACGATTTTAAATATGATTGTTACTATTATCATTATTACTATAACTATTGCTGATGCTGTTGTTTATTTCTAATTATTATTGTTGCTGTTATTTGTATCTTCCTCCTTATTCTTGAACTTTAAGATCTGAACAAAGGTCAGCTATTCGTATACTATTTTTAAAATTCGCTCTTGGAGCCTGACTGCCTGAGCAAACAAAACATTTGCTGCACATGCCTGATCTTACTATGTTTGATTGTTTTGATATATCATAATTAAATATTCTTACTATGATTTTTTTGCTTATAATCATCATCAATATCATTATCATTATTATTATTGTTACTACTACTACTATTATTATTATTATTATTTCTAATTTTTATTGTGCTGCTGTACTCATTATGCTTTAACTTTGAGATCGGAAAGGTTGATCAGCTTTCAAAATGGAAAATCACAGAGTAATTGAAACGCTTGGAACTTGTTTGTCATAATAATATTTTTTGGCATACATTTGACTATTAGAGCATAGGTGACTTGGTATCCTCCGTATATTCAATTGAGAAAACGATTTGCTTGTGGCACTAAGCTGAAACCATCCTAGTCTTCCGATTTCAGTGTCATATGAGGAAGTATGGAAAATTAAGTTGTGTATTGCACCTTTTGAGTTTTCCTGAAATGTGCACATCAACTCTAGACATCTAACCAGATGTTCTATTCTTCTGGTTTTCAGGCCTATCCGCAAGAGAAAGTCGGCGTCTTTGTACAACGAGGAAAGGGGGGCCATCTTGGTGTGGTTGAATACAGTGAGCTAGATCCCACACTGGCGAGTGCAGTTAATCAAGAAACTGGACGGCTTCGCTTTTGTTGGAGTAACGTATAACTACTTTTGCCATATCATTTTTTGTTTGTTTTACTATAGTGCTCTAATGTTATTATTTCTGGTTCATGGTTTGGTTGATTAAGTCATTTGACATCTTTTGTGAAGAGTGAAGGCTCGTTAATTTCAAGCCCTTACCCTTTACATTCACTTAGCTTAAGGATTTTGGCAAATTCAGAAGAATTCCATCATAGTCCTATTTGTCCTTTTCGTTTTCTTGATTCCTGGATGATAATCTGCTTCCTCCTTAATCAGTCTTCGTATTGGTATCACAAAGATTAATTCAAACTTTATGCATACTTTAAACCAAAAGCGGCGTAAGCTTTGGTCCTTGTCGTGTTTGGCTGAGTCTTGACTTCTCTATGTGCAACCTCCCAGTCTCATCAATTTAACATCCGACATTATTGTATGCAACTTCCCAGTCTCATCTATTTATTTAATTTTCATTAAATCACAGCTACCAATACTGTTATTGTTGTAAGGTTGTAGTCCATCTGTGCCTTAAATGTTGTCAAAAAGTTTCCTTTATGATGACCCAAAACAAAATAATGTTTTAAATAAATTGTGTTGCAGGGGATGACCCCTTGATCCCTTTTGAGCAAGCAAGCCCTAGCTATTTTGGCAACTTGTTGCCATCCACCTTCAGTATCATAATTTAATCATTGTGGTTACTGTCACCGATTGACCTTCTGGGGCAGTGGGCCTAGGTAAACTTGGTGACTGTTCGTCCTCTCCTAACATGGCCACCTAGTCCAGAAAGTAGAACTTAGTTGGGGTCAATTTCAATCTTTGCAGAGCTAAAAGAAAGTAGATTCTTTCCAGACATTAAAATGAACGAGATACAAGTAACTTGATTGATTTCTTATAAAGAAGTTGGTCTCAGAACATGGAAACTTTTTGGGCACAAGGGGGACGATCTCCAACTTACTGAGTGGTTCATTATTTGAAGTTCAATTACGAAAGCATTTCTGCCTTAAAATTCTCAGACCAATCTTATTTGGTGGTTTGTTGATAATACATATTTGAAAGTCATCTTATTCCTGATAACCATCTGATGTGTTTTGATAACCTGTTCTAAATTTTCAGATTTGCTTGCATATGTTCACCTTGGATTTTCTGAATTCTGTGGCCAATGGACTGGAGAAAGATAGCATGTAAGTTATGGTCTGCATCCTTTCTTGGACAGCAGCTTCCTTTTTTTTTGTTTTTGTTTTTGTAAATGTAACGAAGGCTTGGCTTATGCTTACCAAAAAAAAAAACGAAGGCTTGGCTTATTGAGTTATTGGCTGGTTGTGTACTTTGTGATCTTGGTTGTGTACTTTGTGATCTTGAGGTCAAAGTTCAACCCATCAGGGGCCCTTGGGAGAGGATTTCCTGGATCCTCCCCCCTCTTTCAAGGGTTTGAACCGCAAATCTGGGCTGAGTCAACCCAAGATGGGTCATTCTGGAGGGTCCTTACCAAAATTTGTTTTTATTACTTTTGTTTAGCTTGTGGATGAAGGGATAGAAGGAGGATTCTTACTCGTTCTAGACAATTGCCATGAGGATCAGGAGGTATCCGAACTGGGATGACCCCACTCCATATAAACCGATTTTCTCTTTCAGAGAGTCGATTATTTTATGATTTCAAATGGCATGTTATTCACTTGTGGAAATGTTGTTTATTACTGATTTTAATTTACATCAGGTCAACTAAATGAATGATCTCCCATGGCTGGTAGGTGCCATGTTATATTTTTGTTTTTCTCTACTTTAACAAGGCCTTTATGTTTCATTTTTGTTTTTCTCTACTTTAACAAGGTATCCTAGCTGTTGTGATTTATCTATATTAGTTGTTATTACAGTTTAAAATCTTGTAATTCAACTGCAGTTACCATTTGGCTGAGAAGAAAATCCTGTCAGCTAATGGGTATACCATTGGGTTCAAACTAGAACAGTTCATATTTGATGCCTTCACGTATTCACCTTCAACTGCACTCTTTGAGGTGATTGTCATTCCTTACTTCCATACTTTGAACCAACTTTTAATGATAACTGAGAATTAGTTATCATTTTCGTCTGATTGTAAGGTTTTACGAGAAGAGGAATTTGCCCCAGTCAAAAATGCCAATGGTTCCAATTTTGACACTCCTGATAGTGCAAGACTTCTTGTTCTCCGTCTTCATGCTCGATGGGTGATTGCTGCCGGTGGCTTCCTAACACACTCAGTGCCTTTATATGCTACTGGTAAGTCACAATACCACATTCCTTTTCATAGTTAGCTAATGTGATGTGTCAGTAATCTTCTGCCACTTGTTTTTGAGTTTAGGTGTTGAAGTTTCACCATTATGCTCTTATATGGGGGAAAATCTTGAAGCTATATGTCGAGGAAGAACCTTCCACGCACCTTGCGAGATAACATCCTAAATTTTGAATTGTAAATCAACCTTGTATTTTTGTCATTGGCCAATGCTATTCATCTAATCATCTCATAGAACGAATAAGAAAGTTTGTAATCATTTACCCATGCCGCTGAGAAATAGTATTGTATCGTTTTGTAGATCTGCATCAATAGCTATATGGGGTAGGAATGTAGGATAATGATGAACCCGGAACTTCGCCAAGACTAGTAAACAACCGATGGGGTGGACTCGTCATCAGTCTCAAATGGTCTACCATATTTGGGATAGGTCATTGTTGTTACCACACATTTCAATGTCTCTTATACTAGAAGAGGGGCCCGTGCATTGCACGGGCTTATCTATATACTCCGTATTAATTTTTCTATATGCCCATGTCCCCAGTCTCCCCACCATACCCTGACCTGATATCATAGAGCTCCCCCCCTCCCTTCCGAATCAGCTTCTCTCTCACACCAACATTCGTCTTCATCCCCAACGCAGCCCATAACAATCATCATCCTTCCTTCCCCTTAATTCCCGACCTAGAACACAACTTTCCTCCTATTTTCTTCCCCTCAATTCCCAACTCAGTACCCAACTTCCCTCCTTTCCCCACAGCCCCAACCCCAAGCCCCACCTTAATTCCTTCTTTCTCCAAATTAGCACAGGATTGACTACCATCAGCCAAAAAAGAAGCAAGACGGTGAGGGGAGGGGAGAGAAACACCAGCGATAGGGAGGGGAAAGGGGAGAAACGTCGGCGATGGGGAGAGAATAAGAGAGATTTGCCAACGACGGGGAGAAGAGATCGAGAGCGCCGACGATGATAGGAGAGGAGAGAGAAGGAGGTGCTGGTGACCGGGGAGGGGGGCGCCGACTAAGGGTGAAGGGAGCTACGGCATCGGGGGTGGGGGTCGTGGAGGAGGATCGGTCTGCCTGCTAATGAGGCAGTCGATGGTGTGGGTTTCTTTATTTTTGTCTTCTAGCATAAATCTGAACCTTAGCCTTGGAAATACCTAAACTGAGCTTAGGAGCATCACAACAAAAAGCTTTCACCTGCCAGCTTGTTCGCTTTTTTATTATAGGCAGGTTTTGGGATTGTTGAGTCTCGTGACTCTATTTTGCGATAATTGAAAACAAAAACTAAAAATGGTGTTAGGATTCTCTCCATTTTCTAAAAGAGTCGGATCTTTCATTGCCTATTTTATATATTTACCACATTTTTTAACTGAGAAAATTGTAAAAAATTGATTAGTTAAAAGTATTTGACATACATAATGCCCAACAATTGACTCAAAAAAGTCAGATTCCTCAAAAGTCAAAATAATCATTTCATATGTGTGGCTGGGTTTCAAAACAGATTACCTACATGATGCAAGTCTTGACCAGTTAGGTATTTAAACAAACAAGAATTCACTTTACTACACAAGGGTAATCACTCGAGCAAGTCTAAACACAAACAAAGATTAAAATCTTCACAGAAATGTGAGGAGCAAGTCAATAAAATGATATGAACATAGCTCTGAATGCATACACACACACAGGTTAGCTATGAACTGAACTACTCCTGTAAGGAACTCAGTCCTTCCAGCAGCAGTCCCCTATGAGAATAGCTCTATAGGCTCTAAGAATCACTCGAAGAGACAAGAGGCTACTGACTAATCACACACCTTAGATTCTCAGTTTAAGGAGAAGTCACGTTTGATGCAGAGAAGTGTTCTCTGAGTTTTGGTGTTTGTTATTGATCAAGTCTGCCTTTCTCTTACAGCCTAGCCCCATATATATGAGAGGGGAGCTCGAGAAAGCTATTCCTAGAGGTTTCCTAACACACAAGAAAAAGGAATGAGTAGACAACATCATACAAGCTAGTCCTAGGCTCCTAGCTTATGTCTCTCCTTTTCAGCTTTCCTCTAGGCTAAGTAATGTTCTAAAACATCAAAATATCTGCCCTAGGTTCTTAGCAAAAGTACAAAACCTGATTACAAAAGGCTTAATCGACTAACACAAAGATTACTACTTAACTAAACCAGTTTCTGTGCCAAAAACAGTGTAATCTTGATCAATTGATATCTCCATGTTGCAGCCTTTGTTTGCAGTCCTTTCCTAGGGATAAAATGCTCATGAGACCTTGAAGATTATGATTAGCCAAAAAGTTATAATGCTAATCATCCTTTCCTTAAGCATTCTTTGGCATTCTCAGGTTACTAGGCAACACAAGTAAACAGCTCCCTCTGTTTGAGCTGTGTGCTCTTGTTTAGCCTTTGTGATTAACTCCTTAATGAGGCTTATGGTGTTGGAGGTGTTAGTGTTTGAATCATTACATATTCAAGAAGGAACCAAGCCATCATAGTTCTTGATTAAGCTCATTAATACCAACCATGTTGTTCTCATCACACATACGAGACCGTCAGATTTAACAAGCATATATGAAATTTATGAGCCCCCAAGGCCATTTGCCAACCCCATAAGCAGGACATTCATTCATATCTCCACTAATTGACAAACCAACTCAAGAGATTCAATAAGACTATATGGTTTGATACGAAGGCTAGGTTCGAGCAAGGGTCAGGACCAATTTTGGGATTGTGGTGCTAACCTTTAACTAGCATGTCTTCGCTTCTTCGTAACTTGACATTTTATCATTCATTCGTACTTTTTTTGTGCATCATTCTTTTTAACAGTTTCGAGAATTATAAGAGACTTGTGCAATGAGCTTTCAATCGACATCTCTTTCCCTTAAGCCAAAGAGTCAGGATTTACCCCGAGTGATCTAATGAATCGAATCTCTATCAAGGAATGTAACGAAACATATGCTTTTCTTTTTATTGACTTTCTCAGACTTGCACAGTCATTTTCATAACTTGGACAAGTCTTTTACATTTATCATTACTTCATCTTTTCTTCTTGTTCATGTTTCCTACATTTCAAAGGAAGGGTCGATCCTAGTGCTAAGCTCACTTAATTATGGATCCAATAGAAATAGGCCAAAGGATCAACTAGACTTATTAGCGATTCGTTCGTCATGGTTTCGGGCTTTTTGGCTTGTGGTGCACACAATGATCCCAATTGCATTACACATCTATCGTTATTGGTTCATACTTTCGCCTTGTATGGAAATGATTACTTGTTCTTGTTGGAGTAAGTGTCCTCCACAATTGTGATTAAATAATAAATCTCAATTAGAATAAACTCGGGTTTGATTATTTCATTAAATCAGT
>CAAKMY010094684.1:0-16210 GCA_901111285.1 Corrigiola litoralis | reverse complement strand
AAGGCTTGGTTGTTGTTGTTGTTGTCTAAACTTGAACTTTGTGGAAGTCGTCCTAAAATAGGTTTTTGTCTTGCTATCTTACTTATCGGTTAAAAGTTTGGCACTAATATTTCAATAAAAAAAAAACTGGAAAATGGAGCTACAATCTTGATTCTTATCATTTGTTCTTTACACATATATCATGAAAAGGAGAGAGAAATACCAAAAAGGATATCAAAGTTTTGAATAAGTTTATTAGTAATTACAATGACATGTTTATAAATATCAAAAATCTTATATAATGGATTTCTAAATTTTTTAATGTAAATTTTTTTTAACTTACCTAACGGCTATTTACATCTCTAATATCAATGGTTGTAATTTGATCTCTTATTATATACGTCGACATTTATCATATACGTCGCACATTATAGTCGCTTTGAAATAAAATAGCATATGATAAATAATTGATACAAGTATAGAAGTAAAAAAAAAGGAATATATAAAGGTCTTGTCTTCAACTGATTAAAAATATTTCCAACAATTTACACATATATCCATGTCTACATTATCTGATTATCATATGTTCTTATAAACGAGAGAAAGTTGGCACTCTATCATGTCAGCGAGTCACTGACTACTGGGCAGCACATATGTGAAATGGTAACTCAGACATTTTCACAACAGCACTGCAGTCAATGCACACTACAGAATGCTCGTGCTTAATTAGCACATGGCTCCACAAATCCTGATAACTCCGCGGTGTTGCAATTCCATCACGTTATAAACATTTTGAGCAGGTAAAATGTTGGTTTTCCCCTTTCCTTTTGTTGAGGGCAGCAACAGCATATTGGTGCACCTTGTCTCCTTTGCCCACTACATCACCCAATAAATGAAAGGAATGAGTACAAGATTTTAGTTCTTCACTACAGAGTAGACAAAGTAAGAAATAACTTACTTGCACCTGCATATCAAATCACCAAAAAGGGTTACTAAAACATAAGGTATTAAGGTTGGAAAGCTGTAGTGGCAGACAACCTGCCATCAGAATAGGAATAAAAAACAGTGAGTCATAGAGATCAAGTATTATCTGTTAGTAATTAACATCCAGTTCTAATGACCAACAAAAGTAAAGGATCTGGAAAGCTAAGAGACTGTTCTCACCTCTTCCCCACGAAGGCAAAACACAATCGTTACCACAGGCCACAGCCATGAGCCACACATTAATACACCACCAACTCCTGAAAAACATAATTATCATTGTCATCATGGTGCGCAGAAATATTACCACTGCAATTGTTGTACAGTAAACTTCTCAAGGTTGCACAAGCATCTTACTAGGACTGGCTACATCAAATTGGGGGTGGGTCTCAACTTCTGTTTCCAATTCAACTGATAATCCATACAAACCACTCATTAAGTTTTCTAGGCGGGTGACCTGACTAGTATTTTAAGAAAACTCCTATTTCATAACAATTATTTCAGCTTTCATCCTCTTAAATTTATCATCCATGATTTTGGTGGTCTCCTCAAACTTCTCATTAGATAAGTATCAAGCTTTTGATCTTTGTTAGTCCTCTAGTCATGGTCATGCACTAGAAAATAAGCAGTTTTTTTCCTATATTCACTTTTTAGTGCACAAAGTAATTCAAACAGAAATCAGATTATTAAGATGTAATTCATCCAATCACTTGTCTTGTACTTAAGTTGCTGTTCCCAGATTACCCATCTTGCCAAGTCTAAAACAGAAAATGTTGCTATTGTGATTGCTACGATGGAAAGTAATGGGGAATAAATACGGGGGCATTATGCAAATATTAAAGGAGTTGGGATGGTGATGATACTGGAAGAAAGAGGAAAATTGTGGGATCAGTAATAGTTGCCCCAAAAAGGGTGATAGTTATCCCCAAAAATGGGTAGTGACTCCCCAATTTCTTACTCCACCAACCACCACCACCACCTCTACCTCCACCCATATGTCTCCTCCTTTATTTTAACTTCATTACCCCCTTAATATATTACCCTCAACCCAAGGTCTAGTGAACAAAAATAGAAACACTATCAGTTAAGTAGTGCAAAGAAACCAACCTCTGGTGGACAAAAATAGAAACACTATCAGCCTGCGGAGTCCGCAAACCCAGTTCCTCAACGCATGTTGTTGGAAAGTTGTCACGAACAACCTACCATCGAAATAGAAATAGAATAGGAGTATCTGTTAGTAATTAACCTCTTCTAATGACCAAAAAAAGTAAAGGATCTGGACAATTTTCTCACCTCTGCCCCACCAAGGCAAGAATAATACGCACAGCCATGAGCCACACATAACTTACATAAGCCATAGGCCACAAAGGAGTACAGCTCCTCTAAGAATCATAGCAGAGGCTAGAAAGCTTCTGCAAATTTCAACAAGAATATAAGTCCATCTAAATTATAGCCAGATCAACAAATTACAAAGAAAAAAACCAACTTTTATCACTAGATCCGTACCATGCTAAACAAATCTTAGCAAAAGAACAGGACCCTGCTAAACATATCACATTGTAATACACTGACAGCCTGCCAGATGCAAAAGTTGTTGCCAGCGGTGACATGTATGCGATCGTTCATCGTAATACTACTATTCCAACAAAGGTTGATGGTAGGGTATCCACTTATTATGATAACCAGAATTCAGCATTGGTCTCTGTGTATGAAGGTGAGAGACCCAGAGCAGTAGACAACAACTTTTTGGGTAAGTTTGTGCTTGACATTCCCCCTGCGCCTAGAGGTGTCCCGCAAATTGATGTCTGGTTCAAGATTGATGCTGATGGGATCCTTACTGTGTCAGCAGAAGACATTGATACTGAAAACAAGAACCAGATAACCATCACTAATCAGAGCAGGCTGTCGAAGGAGGAGGTTGACAGGTTGTTGAAAGAGGCTAAGGAATACAGAGTTGAGGATGAGCAGTACAAGAAGAAGGTGAAGACCAAAAATGCGTTAGAAAACTATGCATACAAAATGTTGGACGCGTTGAAAGATTATGTAGGTAAGATTACGATTGATGATGAGAAGCAGATGAAGCATGCCATTGAAAAAACGATGCAGTGGCTGGACTGGAACTTTCAGCTTGCCGAAGCTTTTAAATTCAAAGAGAAGAAGAAAGAGCTTGAGATAATTTGTGAGCCTATACTTGCCAGATGCATAAGCCCAGTCAATGCTAGGAAAATTCAAGAGACCAAGAGATTCAATCGATGGACAGGAATCTCTTACCTAATGAAGTTCCTAGGACTTGGAAATGATCAAAGTGCATGATCGTTTTTAAGCCCCTTTAATTTGGCAATATGTAACAGAACTCTGAATGCTGTATGCACCGACAATGGCAAAAATTGCCTTTTAGTGCAGATTTTGTAAGTTACTTGATTTCACAATTTTGCTATTGTTTCTATGCTTAATTTGATATGTGGAAACACCAATTAGATGGCTGTCAGCTGCCTGAGAAATGACTTCTATTCATATGTAGTTATGTAGTACTAGGCTCCTTGTCCAAACCTTTTTGCGTTTTTTTTTTTTTTTTTGGCAAAGTGGTATTGCAAATAAAAGAGTTAAAGAGTTACAATAAATGAACCAAAGTCAGGTGGGTTGTGGTTAAATTTTGTATCATGTTCAAAAACAAACATTATCAACAGAAATATTTAAAGCAGCTATATGAAGCTTGGTGGTTCTGCGGTTCTGCCCATCCAATAGTCGGGTAAGTAGCGGGACCATTTTGTAGAGGTTGACTGGAGCTCCATTCCCTAGTTTTAAAGAAAAGCTTTTCCAGCCATAGATATAAAGGGGAACACCCATTTTATTGAAATCTAAACCCTTCCTACTAAGCCATAGCTGATAGCTCCCAAACAAAGAAAGAGAATGTCAAGTTCCATGGAAGGTCGTTTTGTTATGAGGAGTTCGTAAGGTTCCATTTCAGCCAAGGAACCAGGGGAAGGCTAAAATAAGT
The DNA here is from genome assembly GCA_901111285.1 of Corrigiola litoralis. NCBI lineage: Eukaryota > Viridiplantae > Streptophyta > Magnoliopsida > Caryophyllales > Caryophyllaceae > Corrigiola > Corrigiola litoralis. Next base: position 12,252 of record CAAKMY010094684.1, on the reverse strand, counting down.
AGCAGGGACACCAAGCTCTTCCCAAGCCTCAACAGAAGTGGGATACCTAGTCTCTAAGAAGGTGGAGGGTGTTTTCAGAATTCATGAAGCAAAAAGTACATGTATTGGTAGAAAGGTTTCTCTATTGACAAGGGTTTGCTTATGGGGTAATTTGCCTCAGGTAGCAACTCACAAAAATATCATCAATTCTGTATCATAGGGGGAGTTAGGCAGTACCAAATCCAGTTAGGAGGATTATGATGAGGCACATGACTCTTATGCCTCAACAGACATGGACATCCTCTGAGTTCATGACTTGGATTGTGAGCAGGCAGTCGGAATTAAGCATTGATGCCCTCTGCCCAGCGGTCAAATTTTCAGCTGCCAAAGATTCATAATCTGCAAGCAAAGTCGGCAGTCCAATCGCCTTTAGAATTCCCAATAACTCCAGCACATCCGGCAAAAAAGTTACCATCTCAAAAGGTGACATCCACATTCATTCTGAGCACCCCAGGTGAAGGTTTATGATCTATCCAATAGACAGGTGACTAGAGGGACCATTTTGTAGAGGTTGGTCAGAGGTCCATTCCCGAGTTCAAAAGAAAAACTTGTCTGGCCAAAGATATGGATCCTAAACTATTCGTACAAGGGGAACTCTCATTAATTTTGATTAACGAACCGGAATAGCCAGCCTTAAGGCTTTCATCGTAACAAGGAGATAGGTCCGGCTGGACTGGATACTTACCAAAAGAGGGGATTGAACCCAAATTTTGGGTCGTTTTGTTGTGAGGAGTTGATAAGGTTCCATTTCAGGCTAGGAACCAGTGAAAGGCTATAGAAAATAGCAGCGGCACCTAGCTCTTCCCAAACTCTTCCCAAGCCTCAACAGACGAGGGCTAGTCTTTAAGAAGATGGAGGGTGTTGTCAGAGTTCTTGAAGCGAAAAGTACATGTATCGTTTCCTCTAATGACAAGGGTTTGTGTATGGATTAATTTGTCCCAGGTAGCAACTCACAAAAATATCTTTAATTCTGTATCATAGGGGGAATTAGGCAGCACCAAATCCAGTTAGGAGGACTATGATGAGGCACACGAGTCTTATGCTTCAACAGACATGGACATCCTTGAGGTTAAGTGAGGGAGCGGGGGTGGACAAAATGTGATTGAGGATGTCTTATGCCTCAAAAGGGGCCAAAAGATCATCTCCCTGAGCCTTTGCGATTCCAGATATCATACCAAAGACTTCATCTCTCCCCATTTCCTACTGCCCATATCACATGGTCCTCATTGTAGGCCAAAAATAATACGCTCAGCCATGAGCCACACATAAACTAACATAAGTCATAGGCCACACATAAGGGAGTACAGCTCCTCTAAGAGTCATACAAGAGGCTAGAAAGCTTCTACAAATTTCAACAAGAATATAAGTCCATCTAAATTATAGCCAGATCAACAAATTACGAAGAAAAAAGCCAACTTTTATGACAAGAACCGTACCATGCTAAACAAATCTTAGCAAAAGAACAGCACCCTGCTAAACATATTACATTGTAATACACTGACAGCATTTAAAGCAACTACCATGCTACATTGCAAATGTACCACTAAAGAACCACTCATAAAGAACATTAAATAAAACAATTAACAAAAAACCACCAAGATCATCAAAAATTAAAACTAGACTAATAATCATGAAAAGAGACTTACTTAAGAATTATGTCGGCGCCGGCGTACCTTTTCTCCTTCTTTCGTCTTCTTTTCTCCTTCTTTCGCCTTCTTTTTCTTTTCTCTTCTTTCGCCTTCTTTTCTCCTTTTTTCTGTTCTGTCTGATGTGTCTGTCTGATACTCCGATGTGTCTGATATTCTGATGATGTGTGTGTCTGATGTGTATTGTTGTGGAGTTAGTTTGGTTTAAGGATTTGTAGTTTGAGAGCTTTGATTTAAGGACCTCAAGGTATTTCTTTGATCAAAATGCCCTTTATCACCAAGTATGTGTTAAAAAGAAAAAGAAAAGAAATTGTTTCATTAAACTTCTCAAGTATCCCCAATAATTGTCAATCATAATAATAAAGAGTTGTAAAAAAATGAAAATTATTATTAAACGCAAAATTTGAGTGAAATTAAAAATTAAATATAAATAATAAGATGACATACATTCACATAATATCATGTGAAATCAAGTTTTAAAACAAAATATTTGAATGGATTAATTTAAGTAATTTTTTGATATATTGATGTATTCTTTATACACGCACAATTAATAGAACTTGATTTATTTGATATTAATAGTGATTTAAGTTTCTCGCTTATCACTAAATTATTTCACCTTTGTCATTCATATGAACTGTTTTACATAATTCTAGAATAGTCTCCAAATTGATATAAAAAAGGGAATACCGTTCTAAAGTAAATTTTATTTTCAATTTCAATTAAAAATTTTCTTTAATAATATTTTTTATTTTTTTCAACTATTTTTATTATGATTGCCAAGTTTGGCCTTTTAAGCATACTATGATAATATTGGTGATATCCAAGAACTTTAATGAAATAAAAGTATTTTTTAAATGTAAGAGGTTAAAAATAAGGATACATTTGAAAATAAATTCAATATAAATTTTTTTCATACATTTACATAACTTATTTCATGATAAAGGGTATGATGGTCTAAAAAATACATTGAGATCCTTAAACCAAAACTACCAAAGTATAGATCCTTAAACCAAAAAAATTGGAAAGTTCAGATCCTTGTTACATAGTTAACTCCATTGTTGTGTGTTGTGTCAGAAATGTTTCCTATAGAGACATCGCTAGCTTTATAAATTAGTTTTTATTTTCCAAATATTTGTTAAAAAAAACTCTTAATTTCTAAAATAATAATTGCACACTTGCACATGTGTCTTTCATAATAATATTATAATATAAGAGAAAGATAGAAATTTATCGTTCCCACCACTTCACCGAATTAGGTATGCCAAAAAATTTTAATTGTAAATTAGTTAACAGTGTTAGTACAAAGTCCTTAACGATAAAAAGATAGTTCACACTTCACAGGTCCTGAATGATAAAAATAATCGACAAGTTTAGGTCTTAGTTTGATAGTTAACTCCCCTGCCAGTTTATGGGTTCTTAATATCAACTTTGCTAATGAGTGATTTGCAATTAAGCAGGTGATGGCAGAGTTTGTGGGGACGTTTGTCATGATTTTTGTTGGTGTCGCAACCACCGTGGTCAACCAACAGCATGGAGCTCTCACGTTGATAGGGCTTGCCTTCTCGGCTGGACTGACAGTGATGATCGTCATCACGTCAGTCAGGCCCATATCAGGAGCACATCTTAACCCGGCGATAACCATCGCCTTCGCATCACGTAGGCAGTTCCCGTGGACTCAGGTAAGCTAGGTGCTAACTGTTAGAAAAATAATCAAAGTCATACGGTTAAGAGCTAGCTTATAGGAAAATAAGTAGATGTTGGGTTTTAGAGGCTTGGTGTGAGTGATAATTACTTTGTTAATGGGCTAGTCTTATATAGTTTTTGTAAGTGGGCAAGGTGTGTAAAGGAGGGAGTAGTGTTGGATTGTAAAGTCAACTCTTGTTATATGAATTGTTCTCTTACAACTTGCAGTACAATGCTACAAAGCTTAGCATATTTATAACTTCTTATGTCGGTTAGCCAATGCCCACCAACATTCCTAGAGGTTGTGTAGAATGTTCTATCTAGGACTCCTTGGATAATACAAGAATTATCTAGACACACTTAGGCTAACATGGGAGCATCTAGAATACTAGTGTATGGTACAATAAATTCAACAACTTTCTAGATTAACTTTTAACAGGAGAAAACATTGGTCTGCCAGATATGGTATGTGTTTGGCTAGGGGACTTTGGTCTGCGAAGGGTGCATTTAGAGATGGACTACCTACAACTTTATGCCGAAGGGGAATAATCATCACTTAGGATTTTACATATTGCCTCTGATTTTGTACTTTGCTCTTTCTCTCATGTTTGTAGGCAAGGAAATGTTGTAGCTCATAATCTTGCATTACTCAGTTTAGAATCAGAGCAGGAGGTAGTGTGGAAAGACGAAGTTCCCACATCGCTTTAAGAATTTGTACTTCGAGATTGCTTGGCCACTATTTAATTATATAATTTTTTTCCAATTTGATACAGGTACCTGTCTACATAGCGGCGCAAACACTGGCGTCAATAGCTGCTTCATTTCTCGTTAAAGCGATTGATCATCACATTATGGCGGGCGTGACCGTCCCTTCTGTGAGTCTTGGAGGAACGTTTGTTTGGGAGTTTAGCATCTCTTTTAGCCTTATGTTTGTCGTCACTGCGGTATCGACTGACCCCGGGGTAAGCAATTATTCTTTTATTCTTTCTTTTTCTTATTTCATTTATGTGTTTTCTGTTATGAACTTAACAATTTTTATGCTGTAGGTGGGACAACTGGGAGGATTACTGGTAGGGGCAACGGTCATTGTCAACATACTCTTGGCCGGGTATGTTTTTATGGTCTTTCTATCAGTCGAGAAAGACTTTGAGAAAATATTTCCATTGTATTTCATAATCTGACTTTACAACACTGTCACTGAATGTACAAACTAAGTTCCTAATTTATACAAGAAGCAGTACTATGATCTAACGGATTGTTTACTGGACAGCTTATCCTAGGATGAGCTGTGCAAAAAAAAGGACTTAGCCTAACAACTCTAATCTAACACTAGAAGGTAAGACATAGGCAGGTTAAGTATCCTGCACAATATCTATAAATATACAATGTAGATCTGTACATAAAATATGTGACTAAACTGTAAGGTTGACCTAGAGCAGTGTACATAGTAGTGACCATACATGATTGTTACATAACTGACATAACTGGCTTCAACACTCCCCCTGAAGATGAGAGTGAGCAGATTGGGACACTCCCATCTTGGACAAAAGTCTTTGATGGTGCAGAACTGTAAGAGATTTGGTGAAGATGTCAGCTAGTTGATTTTAAGTGTTGACATAGGTGGGGTAAAGCAAACCTTGTTGAATCTTTTCTCGGATAAAGTGGGATGAATGCATATAAGTTTAGTTTAAATTTGTTGATGATTTAGCTACTACTTCGTAGTTCGGAACATTGAATTTTATAACTTGCTTTATGGATTTCCTTGGTTTGCTAAATGAATGAATGTGGGGAATGTAGTGTCTATGTTTTATTAGGTGTAAAGAATAAATATTTTTCTGTTGTCGAGTTGATGCAGAAAATTGTTTCTGTATCGTGTTAATTAGTGTTGGTTTTGATATTTATTTCCAATGATTTATGCTCACTTGTGAAGCTTTCATTAAAAAGATATATAGAATGTCAGGCTGCACATAGAAGATAGATTGAAAAGGTATGACAGCTTTAGTACTGGTTTTGTGGTGTATGCTTTAAGGAGCAATATGCTGTGGGATTTTGAAATTGAAACTAGGTAAACTGCACAAAGAAGTATAGGCTAGTTTAGAAGAAGACATGTTGTTCAGGTAAGCACGAGAAAACAGAGGATCAGAGACCTCGTGAAGGGATGGAAACCTTTGCTGAATCGGGGGATAGGAGAGTGGGTATGAGATATTTCACTTTGATAGCAACGATTGGGGGAAAAGCCCTTATCCTGGACCTGGGATTGATTTCTGCTTGAAAAGAGACGGTAATCTAGGCATAATTCAATTGGGGTCGGGGACAAAAGTGGAAGAAAAGTAGTTTATCATCTATGTGATTGCCCTCACAGAATTAACATACCTATCTTGCCTCCCGTCATGATTGTGATACCCTTTTCTTCGAAACTGGGACTAAAGGAGCCATTGGACGGGTAACATGGGTTGCATACTTGCACTTACCATCTTCAGGTTGTTGACACCCTTCATTAACATCCTACATCGACAGTTGTTGCTCACTAACTTGACCAGAAAAGCCATTTACTTGCGCTATATTCACGAAGTAGGTTGGAACCTTGAATTTCATAACTTGTTCTCTTATGTTGGCTTTAATTGTAATGAATCAACAGATAGTACCATTTTCGCCAAATCCGACTGTGGCAAACCCGACTTAAACCATGCCATATCTTTCATTGACCAGATGTAATATCTCAGAACGAGGAAACAAAGCAATCCAAGGCGAAAACTTGCCACTCTTCTTCACATTTAGGTTTGCAACCTCTCCTGCAACCTCTAAAGCCACAGCTTCACCCTTCCATTTTCCTCTACCACCCTTAGGTTTGCTCCCCATAATCGTCCCTGACTTTCTAGGCGAAAACTTGCCACTCTTCTTCGCATTTTCTACATGAGACCCTATCCCTTTCTTAACAGAGAGCGATTTCTTATCTAACACCCCCACTGAGACCGTAGGGATAGAATTGGGGTTAGGAGGTATAACCTGAGTATTCTGACAATTAAGTTCAGTGGTAACAGCACTAGAGTTAACTGCGTTATCAATCCCCTGCACCAAACAATCTGTACCTTGAACAATGTTGTTTTTCCCCAAAGACAAAGATGTCTCGTTCGGGGGTACAGGACCAAAACCATCACCCTTGTTTCTAGATGAAGACCCTTAAATTAACAGCCCCTTTGAGCTCCCCCCTACCTTCGGTGTAGTCTTCAGACTTTCCTTACACTCCACCGCCTTATCATTCGAAGTGAAAAGGAGACTTTTCTTGCACTGAGCCGACTGCCTCACGTCCTCTAAATTTCGAAATCTGCTCTTCCTCGGAGAAGCTCTAATCCATGGACCCCACCCCAATTCTTCCTCTAAATCGTCCTCTTCGACATCCTCACAGTCCTTAAGAGTATGATCTAGTTTCCCACATGCATAACAAAAGAGAGGTAGCCATTCATATTAAACCTGGATCCATATTTCCCTCCCACGTTTATTCCTGGCTTTCTGGCGACGTCGCAAAGGCTGGTTAATATCAATAAGAACCCTAGCCCTTCTGGACTTATCCCAGCCGAAGCAATCATCCTCGACCTCCAAAACCTCACCGATCTTGCTTGCTAAAGCTCGCACCGCCACATTAGAACGGCAATTCAGTGGCAAATTATATAGCCCTAGCCAGATGGGACAATGAGTGATAATAATTTCAGACGGTTGCTCATCACCACGAGTTTCCTGAAGAACCAGAAGTTTATTCGCAAAATTCCATGGGGCCCCATTGAGAACCCTAACCTTATATTTCAATTGTGGGAATCGAACAGTAAAAAGGTTTTTACCCAAAGGGCGAAAAAGGGCTTGATTCGTAAGGTTCCATGCCTCAGACATTGTATTCTTCATAGCTTCAAAATTAAAAGAACGAGAAGAGTGAATTTTCCCTACTACAGATAAAGAAATCTGTTCCCCATTACCATCATCTGGAACAACACCCAAATCCGCAATATCACTTTTATCATCAATTATGTTCAACTTAGCACAACGAGTAACAATCTCCTCCTCCGCCATTGAGACGCAGAAAAACCCTAAGAAGGGAGAGTGACTTGAAGAAAAACACAGGAGAAAAACTCTTACTCTTATCTATGGCGAAAAGATCGCATAGGGCAGAAGAGAGGTAACCGTTTTTAGGAGTGGTTTTGCTCTTTTCCTACTTTAGAGTCTCTAGAAATGCAGTTTATATACTTTAGTTTCTGGTTAGATGCATGACCTAATCTAAGTTGCCACAAATCATACATCCTGGAACTTATTTTAGCATTAAAGGCAAGATCAGTAGTACACTTAACATCATGTGCTTTACAACCAGAACAGCATGCTGATGAAAATAGTCCATCCTTCTCTCTCCCAACTCCTTTAATTCTCCGGGATTAAGAGTCCTGTATAAGACATGCATTTTCATAAAAGGTAACAAAGCAATTGTTATCTCTGGTCAAATTGTGTATATATTCAGGAACATACATGGTTTTCTTGAGAGTTAAATCATTTTTGAGATTGATTTTCCCTATGTTACTGTGAGTAACATAAATTACTGCACCATTAGGTAAATTTATCTTCAGTTTTCTTTGCACATTAGTAGGTTCACATATAAACTTGAACAGATTGTAATGTTCCGAGCTTGTAACACTTGTATATAAACTTGAACAGATTGAATTGCTTATGGGGTCACATATTATACATGGCATATTCAAGCTGTTTAGGAGTGGTTAAAATATAAAGTGTGGTTATTGAGTGCTAACATCTTGATTTTTTTTTTGTTATAGGCCTTTAACAGGAGCATCAATGAATCCTGTCAGAACTCTAGGACCTGCCATTGCCGCGAAGTCCTACAAAGGGATATGGGTCTACTTGACTGCCCCGATAGTGGGAGCTTTTTGTGGATCACTGACATTTAGCCTTCTCAATCTGCCAAAGGAAGAGGAAGAGTAGTTGCAAAAGTTCTTTATGTTTACTCCTCCAGTCCTCCAAGCACTATCATTCAATAAATAGCATAACCTTATAACAGATAAACTACTACTTCTGTTAAAAAGGCCTAATAATCATGACGGAGATGTACATTTGTTTGAATGTTTAGATTAGCTGTTCCAGAACTTCTAGAGTTCTAATATTACAAATGCACTAACATATTTAAACAAATGCATCTCTAATGCCTGATTTTACTTTTATTTTTTATTGTAGGCAAGGAGGGGAAAACACATTAGGTCCCATCTAAACCCGGGAATTTGGAATGTGAAAAAGACTCACAAAGATTTAGACAAAACAATTAAAATTTTACTTGAAAGCATGCCTTACGAAACACATTGTCTTAAGATCAAATATTCACTCCAATAGCCATCATCTACAGACGAACGAAAATCACCAAGTAAAAAGCCTACTCTCTGCATGCGATAATGCGTCTTTTGCCAACTGATTGGAAAATTAATGTGATAATGTCAATACCCTGTTGTTGCCACGGTTCGTTCTGTAGGAACTAGGAGAGCGAAGAGTAATGATAATCTCATCGCAATGAGTGGACAATTTAGTCCATTAGCAGGACGCGTGCAATGCACAGCTCTCTTTCTTTCTTTCTTTTTGATTTTTCTGCTTGTCCATTTGTCCAACCCCATTTCCCCAGCCTCCTCTAACCACCTCTTTTCTTCCACCCCAATTGTTCCAGCCCTCTCCCTCCACCTCCAGTCCCTCACCCCAACAACCACCATTCCCTACTCCCTCCTTACCATACATCCTCCACCATGCAACCCACCTTCATCCTGCCTGGCCACCTATCATTGGCGACGACCACCAACAACAACCACCTTGCATCGCATATGACAACCACCACTCCACCCACCTGAACATCACCATTGTTGTGCTCGATGGTATTTGTAACCCTCTTGATAGTATATTGGTACTAATGAGTGGTATATGTGTACCATTTGTTTGAATGAGGATTGGGTGATGTGGAGAAACGGTAGGACGGTGGTGAGGGCGGTGCTATTGACGTAAATTAAGGTAGGACCATGGGGTGCTGCTGTTGGCGTGAAGGTATGATGGCAGTGAGGGGATGCATGGTGGTGTCGTGTAGTAAGGAGGGTGGTGGCACCGGTGGGTGGTAGGTGGGTAATGACTTTGTGAAGCTCATTTGACATCTTGGATAGTATATTGGACATGTTGGATGGTATAATAGACATCTTTTGTAACATATTAGACATTTATGATAGTATTTATGCATTTTTTGATTTAATTGAATGTTTGGATGATGGATGGAAGAGTATGTAGCGTGATACAGAGGTGGTGTTTGGGGTGGAGGTGGCTCGTCTGTAGAAGCATTGTGGGTGGTGTGTTGGTGTGGATGTGATGCAGTGGAGTGGGTAGGTTCATGGTGCAACAAATGAGTGAAATCAGGAGCAAAAAAAAAAAAAGGAAACAGAGGTCACGTGCATTGCACGGTCCAACTAATGGACTAAACATCCCACTAGTCACGATGACTGTATCAGAGCTCTTGAAAGACAGTACTTTCCGACAATAACTTTCACCTCAACTTGGAGTGATATTCAGTCCCATATGTAATAAAAAACATAAAAGTACAGCCAACTATTTTTCCCCAAAAAATTCCGGAAGAAATGACAAACAATATGCAATCCTGTAATGGCAATGTCATCCTCAGATTGGGTCCTAAATCTACTAAAGTGATCTCGCTCTTTCTTAAACAAGTTCTTGAAAAAAGAGAGCTAGGTTTACTCAACAGTTAACAGTCGCATACTCGCGTACAACATGGAAGATTGCGTTTTTTTAAGGGTAAGAAGCTTTGGAAGTAAGAAGTCCAAAATTCAATGAAGCGACTTAATGCAAAAGATTACAGAATCCAGTACTTATCATCGGCTAACTTTGCTTATATCTGCAAATATAGGTCTGTGTAATCAAGACAGGGTATATTTTATAGTGGTTCTCGCTTAAAGTACAAGAGGCCAAGAAAAAAAAATTCAGGTGCCATACGTTTTGAGCAAGAAATATGAAGACAATTATAGTAAAGCTAATTAGGATGATGCTTTCTTTTTCACACTATGTCTTTTACGCTCAATGGCGGACATCATGGTTCAGCGGACAGTTTCAAGTTTTTCCCGTGGAGAATATCTAGTAAACATGTAATACAATAGCAGAAAATGCGCCTAGATTGCAGGACACACTAAACACCTATCAGACAACAAAGAACACCATTACGAACACGGTGTGGGTTTAAGCTAAGTAGTTTCCTACATTATTAAAATTCAGAAACGATAGAGTTATAGAATTGTTAGACAAAACATTTAGGCCCCTTTAGGCACATACCTAAACATTCCCTACCTCAAATCATCCGTTCCACAAACCGAGAATCCAATAAATGACAGTTCATTGAGCTAGTTGAATCTTTCAGCGAAATGAGGACATAACGTTCCTATCTAAAGGAGATAGGTTCAACAAACAGACAGCCTGCTTCGGCATCTCAGCTCATTGCTTCTAGATTTACCGGTGGCTTACTTCATTACATTTTCTCAATCATTGTAGCATGTATCTTGCACAGTTCACTAATGTTTGTTAGATGATATAATCCAGGATCCCGTGTATGATCAGCCTGTTTCAGTTAGCCAAAGATACAAAATAATGACTTACAACGCCAACATCTCTTAATTTCTATAATAGAACGAGTAACAAGTATAATGGTTCTTGTTATTTAACTAATCCTATGAAATTTAGTTAAAATTACAGAAAATGACTGTAGAATGAAGACAGGTGAAACCAAATGACATTCACTAAGTTTATTCATACTCAATCAACTTAATCACAACCAAATGCTATCCGGACCAAACCACTTGACCAGCTGAGGTACGTGAGCTTTCACCGCTAAAATGCCAAACTCATGAGTCCATGACATAACACCCTTACTCCTCAGTCGGTTCTTTGGAGCTTTAAACTTCTAGTAATCTACTGACCTTGTCATTTCTTAAACTAGTAAGCTATGAAGCTTGGACTCTTCAATTTCCTTGAGTGCCCTTGTTTGACTCTTTAATCCTGGACATGAGTACGGGCATTGGACACTTTATTTTAAGCTAAAAACATGCGAAAAAGTATAAAAAAAGAAATGTCGAGTCTCACACCCAGACAAGCACCCGTGTCAAATACTGGACACCTAGTCCGAGCAACATAGCCAGTAAACCCTTTTACTGACTTAAAAAACACCAACTGATATGTCTTCTGACAGTTATCTGCAGGAGCAGACTACAATGGTTTATCAGGGTGATTTTTTCTGCAGGAGACTCTTCATTTACAAGCCAAAAAAAAAAAAAGGAAATTTGCCTAATCTATAAGTATAAGACATAAGATACACACATGTCATTATTCAGCACCGTAATAAAAAAAAAATGCCAAGTTGAGTGATTAAATTTTTAATATAGTCCAAGTTAATCTAGATTTCCTGAATTTCAGATCTCAAGTCAGCATAATAATCAGGGGACTACATTAATTATCATAAAATCCAAAAACAGCAATTAGATAACACAACTCTCACTCTGAAATTGAAAACTGCGAATGTTTTCTACCTTAAAAGGCCCAAATAAGCAAATAGCCACTACCCTTATTACTGATTATAAAAGTCGCTCATCCTGAGCTTTACAGCCCTAGTGGTCCTACCCAACTCGACTCTCGAGTAAATTACGTAGCCCATAAACTAAACCTATAATTTGGACCACAAAGTACAATTCTTTAACCCTGATACATCATTGTTACAAATGTTAACTCCTAATTTTCCAACTGGGTCTCTAGTCAATTATGATTACAAAGTTTTTTTTTTTTTTGAGTAGATTAAGAATATCAATTT
>CAAKMY010094631.1:0-15919 GCA_901111285.1 Corrigiola litoralis | reverse complement strand
CAATATCACCAAGATCATTTCGAAGAATTCCACCTTATGTAAGTTATGTTTGATGTTTTTGCTAACTTTTAAAAGCTACACTACAGACTTTTGCATATTTTTTGTTGATAAATTGGAGTAATTAATATTGTTCAGGGTAAAATATGATGATTCGAATACAACCTCACACAGGTTGAACCCTTACGATAGCCTTATATATATGTTGTCACAATCCTGAGTGGTACTAACTAGTGACTACTAGAGTTCCGAGAAAATACAAATTCTAGCACGTGAAGGTGCATCATAAGAGATAGCGAGAGTTGTTTTATCTGGTGTCTATGTTTGCTGTTGTGATCTTCCAAGACAAGTAGAAGTCGCCAAACAAGGGATAGCTTATAGTAGGCGACGGGCTCCAAATTAATCAAACTCTTCACTGTTTCCACGTGGCCAGCCTTTCAAATGTTGTTGTATTTTGTAAAATGTTGTACGAAAGATTTTAGAAGCTCATAAAGAGCATGTGCTCATAATACTTATAGACTACAAGTCTTTCAGACCTTCACTATCAGGCTTGACTACAGCAAATATCTTTTGGTGAACTTGAAGTACTGTAGGCCGCTCTCTTTCAGCATCAATTTACGATCTAGCTAAAGAATAGGATTTTTCGATTGTTAAGTAGAGTGACTGAGTGAAATAGATTTTCCAGACATTCTAGTAATCAGATAAGTCTTCAATTTTTCGCCACCACAGAGTTTACTTGGTACTGCTAGAAGAATTTCCCTTTTTTTTTTTGACTTCCCTCCACAGTATTATTCCTATTCATATACACATCTTTCACCCCTTTTCTTGACAATTGCGTTTGTCACCCTTACAAATGCTAAACTCTTGAAGTGTATTAGTTTGTGAATAGATTCGAAGTGCCCGCCCCCCCCCCCCCCACCCTAACAATCCTAAATTAGACTCACAAACTCCTCCGCTCTCGCTATCCCTTCCTCCCGTACGGTCGTAAAGTAAAGCACAAGGAACTGCCTATACCTTTTCCTTGTTTGAGTTATTTTATGAACTGATGACACACATTGATCCCGTTGGACTTGATTACGATGCAACCTTAGTTTCAATATAGTCGTGTCGAAATTAAGTTAATGGTAGGAAAATCCGAGAACTCTACTGATAACACTACTTAAGCAACCTTCATTTATGTGCGATCGAGTTTGGTTTAGTCAAAAAGGAAATTAACAATATTAAGCGCTGCAAGAGCAAACAAATTAGGATAGACAGACAGCAAGTGTATATTCAGTCTAACATATTCCGTCCAGAAGAGAGGAATACAAAACTAGTTAGGTAGAATGCAAACTAAGTATAAGACCAATTAACATGGGTTTGATGTTCCAACATGTGAAGATACGGCCGTGACTCTGTGAGTACACCTGAGACTATTTGCTTCCTTTTGAGGAATTCTAACCACTTCATGAGGAAAAGAATAATCATGGACAATGATACACTAGGTTTTACGTAGACGTTTTGTCATATAACCAAAGTAGAAAGGACCATTGGCATAGAAGTTTTTTGATTAATAGTGAACCACTTATTTCTAGTTACTTCTGACCGGCATGGCTTGTACGAAAATGGTGTTTTTGTCTTGTTTGATAAGTTAGGCGGTGTTACGACAGCTAAGTGAGGTAGCTCTTAAAATGTCTCCAAGGTGGCATTATACACAATACAGAGAAACGTTGGTTTTTACTATATACCTTGCACAACAGTTGAACAAAGGATTATTAGAAATTTGGTACAATGTTTATAGTGTCGAAACCGGATTTTTTTACAGAAAGTTAATTAAGTTTAGAAGGATAGCAGTGGAAGTTTGATTTATAAGTAATCAGCTCTTTATTCCTTGAGAAAGTAATTGCACATTTGATATTTCAGATTTTGATTCTCTCCATCATCATTGACCCACAAACTCCAAGCATAGAACTTCACTCACTTTTGTCTCCTTATTGTCCGGTTGCGCGTCGAAAGGCATTACCTATCACTCCTCGCATTTGCACATTTAATGGCTTAAAGCCGTAACAAATTAGAGACTACTATCTGCATGCATGACCGTTATCCCTATCTTTTTCTCGTCTACTGTCAAGCCACATTGTGAAAGAATCTAGAGTTTTCATGTCAGCCCTATAATGTTTCTGAGTGAACTCCAGAAAAAGTGGCCAAGTGAAATCTGGATATACCCTTGGCGAATCAACGTCGACTAAATTATTTGGAGGTCGGACCACTTTGTCTCCTCTTGGACACAAAAAGAATGCTAGTGATTTCCTTGGAGATTGACTGCTCACCACTGCCCTGTGCAGGCAGCTCTTATATATCCCATTTGACAGAGCCTGCAAAAGAACAAATAAGATTATGGTAATTAGTACGTCAGTGTGTGAATTATTCATGTAATAATCAACTAGGCCTACCAATAAAAGACAGCAAACTCAGTTTGTTACCATGAAGGTATCACCAATATTGACGACAAAGGCTTCTGGATTCGGACTAATGGAACGCCATTGTTGGTCGACAAACACTTCAAGACCTCCTACATGATCCTGATGAAGGATTGTCAAGGACGTGGGATCACAATGAGGCCCTGTACCTAGTGTTAAATCGGGTTTTTGGCAAGCGGGGTAGTAATTAAGTCGCATTATTGAATCGTTCCCTTCAAAAAATTCACGGAAATAGCTCCTGTCTACTCCTAGACTCACACCCAACAATTCCATGATACCAAGAGAGAGATTGCTCATTGCCGTGCAGTAATCTTGGTACACCCTCCTAAACGAAAGATGGAGTGTGTTAAGGTGGAAATCAAACTGTGGAAAGTATATGAGCACTATAGTTGACAGAAAAATGACCAGCATTTTCACTTACCCAAACTCTTGAAACTCACTCCCCATTGCATTCACAATGTAGTTTTCAACCATATTTGAGGTTTTATCATTTGCAGAATATTTCAAAGAAAGTGTCTCTTTCCATGGCAACTTTGTGGTAAATCTTCCAACAAAGCTACTGGCATAGCCACAGTGATCACCGGTTTTTCTCAAGGCTCTCTGCTTCTGTGAAAATGGCTTGCCGAAAAAGAAATTTATAGCTTCATGTGCTTTAGCTATTAACTTAGAGTCCACACCATGGTTCACCACCAAGAAGAACCCATGTTTCCTGCATGCTTCATTGGCTAGTCTAGTTGCTCTTGACACTGAAACTTGGTCTCCAGAGAGGAAACCTCCTAAATCGATTGGAGCAACATCAAGCTCTGGAGGTGGCTGTTGGCACGGCTTTTCGTCATCCGGCCATATAAATTGTGTTGGTATGCTATGTTCATTATGGACTGACGCATCAAACATTATGGATTTATTCAGTCCTGGGATTGGTGAAACAGGATTTGGCAGGGGCAGAAGTGTTTGCATTATTGATATATGTTTTCAGTTTTCTCTCGAAACTTCCAATGATCAGGCAAAGATTGAATCAATTTGAGGAAGCTAGGAAGAGATGCACAGAGAGTAAGCAGAGGTTAGCAGGGAATGGGAGAGTTCAGTGACAAGTTCTCTGCAGCTGAGGTGGGAAGAAGTGGGGTTTAAATGAAGTGAGAAATACTGGCCTAGCTGTCACGTCAAATCTTGCCTTATCTACTAAACAAACCGAAGACAAACATTAGCAAATACACTACTAGTAAGTCATATTGATATGACTTCAAGAGATTATTTGGGCCGATATACAAGGTTCTCTTTATTTTTGCACTGCCTCTCATAGTCTCATCACATCGTGTACCTTGTTAGCAAAATGGACTTATAGATTAAATTATGGGCTGCCTCTTTTCTTTCTAAAGTAAATCTTATTTCATACGAAGTACTGTGCTTACTCAAAGCAAACTAGAACCCATTCCTTCGAACACCATTGTCTTAGCTTGTTTTGTATATCTAACAGGGGGTGTAAAAATGTCCTGAGCTGAAAGACTAGTTCAGTCTTTGCTTCCTAGGTAAAAATTGCCGGTCAAGTCCCGCGCTTATGGAAGCCGGATTTGAACTCTGAAATTAGGGATTTCTAAGAAGATCACACAAAATATACTCGAAATTTGCAAATGCTTTTTTTTTTTCCTTAACCATGTCAAAGGTTAAGGGAGTAATCAACACAGCTGCATGACACTTGCCTTTCATCATCTGAATAAGTGGAGCAT
Organism: Corrigiola litoralis; assembly: GCA_901111285.1. Taxonomy (NCBI): domain Eukaryota; kingdom Viridiplantae; phylum Streptophyta; class Magnoliopsida; order Caryophyllales; family Caryophyllaceae; genus Corrigiola; species Corrigiola litoralis. The sequence continues at coordinate 11,739 of CAAKMY010094631.1, read as the reverse complement.
GATGTCTATAGCAATTAACTCAAATGAAAGCCGTGAGTTTTATGTTGATAAGGAGTTCCCCTTATCTTGTTAGTAAATAACACCAATAAGATTCTTAATAAGATATTTTGTCGAGTGTTGAACCTTTATACAACTCTCGTCAGATAGCGATCATATCCTCAATTACCTTGGTTAATTGCCAGTTGGAGTCAGGATGTCCTTAATTCGTTATATAGTACGTAGTAGCTAATGTTAAGCTCTTAATGATCACAACAATCATTTCCGTGACTATCAAAAAGGCCAAATATTCAGAGTAGCCGCTTTCTGCTTCCGGAGGATCAAGATCAAGCGAACAACCATTCTCCATTTCCAGAACACGGCCAACAGAAGCTAATCGGTAGGATGTGATATGGCTTTCTATGCTAATGATTTCTTTACAGGAGTAGTTTTGATATTTCTAGATGCATTTTGATTTGAGAGTATCATTCGCTCATCTTAACTATGAAGCTCGGACTATTCATTTTCCTTCAAATACCAATATCGGACATTTTACACACATACATGGGTACGGAAACTTGACAGTTCATTTTAAGCTATAAACATGCAAAATTTTGAAAAGATCTCCAAGCCCAACATCTAGACACGCACCTGTGTCGGTTATGAGACATTTAGTCTAAGTAACATAGAAGCTTACAATTTTGAATATAATGGCCTTGCATTGCTACATTGTGAGGTCATTGATGACAAATTACCCAGTGACAGTACTCATATGCAAATATGCATAAGGATGTTAGATCGTGTTAACGGATGATGCTTATGAGCTAATTTTAGCAGAAGTCCAATCTTTATGCATAAGCCTGTTTTTAGCAGAAGTCCAATCTTTGTGCAAGCCATAGATCTAGATGGTTAATGAATCACAGATTGTGCTCGAGAGCCTGCCTATACATGTATCAATGATGTAATTTTGACATGAAGGCGTGGGATTTCAGAGTTGTCTTTACAAAAAAGATTTGAAAATCAATGTAAATTCGATTTCTTTCTATCTTCCCCCCTAATAACACTGTCAGAATTCAGCTTATCTAGGTCTGACACATACACGAAAGGACTGGAAACTGTTGGGGAAAAAATCAAGTTTAAGTCCTCTTACTACAGTCATACTCTGGCCTTTGGAAACAAAGTCTTACAATGTTCGTTTTGATGGAGAAGATAGTCATAGTTGAATTGGATTCAAAGGTAGATTTATGTTTGACGGATGGCGTACTACTTTTTTCTCTTAATGACGTGAAAATCAGCGACCACTATCTTTAAATGTTGTGGTGCACACAGAGTAAACCTCTAAGTATATGTGACAAGCTAGCTACATAGCCATATTGAAATCCAATGTGACAAGGATGATATAAAATATAAATAAGCTCAATCATGTACTCCCTCTAGTGATTGAGCCTGAGACCAAATGAAACCTCACCACCTTGTGTTAACCAACTGCGACAGCCCTAGCAAACAAAGGTACTTCTAGGTTATTTGATATATAATAACATATAGTTAATCAGTCAAGGACCTATAAATTTGCAATGCATATTGAATAGAAGGTGTACTAGTTAGAAAGGGGCATATATGGGTTCGTATATGGTTTTTTTTTTCGCCATGCGGGCTACTGTAGTTTGGAATTTGAGTCGGATAAACTACTAATGTGACAAAGCTCATCATAGATTTTAACACCGTTTCATTTCTATAGTGTCGAACTTGAAAGTTGAAACCTCTAGTTTTAACTAGAACAACCCTTAACAGGTGATCTAATTACATGATAATAAGTTCACATCGGGTATCTTGATATATCCACACAACTTGCTAGCATGATACCTTTTTATTCAAGGACTGTTGTCTTGATCCTCAATTTATCTTTTTTTTTTTTTGACAAAGAGGTCCTCAATTTATCTTTGCTATCTACACAACTCAGATTCAACTTGCAGCACAGAATAAGACCTAATCAAGTAAAGTCACTGTAGTCAGTCCTCTGATTTGAATACAGACCCACCAGGAGCTTCAATCGTTTCGAATCCTTGGTGACTTACAGTTGAGGTATGCCATGAGACAAACTTGTGCAGTTGTGTTGCGCGACAAACTGTGGATGATTTTGATACTTGATAGTTCCGAACCATCACAAACTGGACGAATGTGAATGACTTTCTCAGTTTGGAGTCTCATTTATTTGCTAAGCCTGTAATGTTGTCGACAATTTATTGGCCTGTTCGATAATATTATTGCAACGTGAGCTTTTGCTATGTATCCTAGTGGAGGATACTGATCTTGGCTAGGGAACAAAGAGGTGAGGCCAAGTGGCACTTGATCTTGCCATGAAGTTAAGTGATGTTCGACAATGAATGCATAATGAATCACGGTGTTCTACTTTTTTTTATTTACTTGGTTATCATGTGGTTTTGACAATTTTATATTATACAATTAAGTGAAAATGAGTCACAGACTATGAGTTTATCTAAAATTAAAAGATTAATGATAATCAAATCCAAAGGGTTTAGGGAGATAATGTTTCTGTATAACGTAGCAGTTGATACACTCAATACAACAAGCTTTTGAGAGATCTCTCAAATTTTCTTTATCAACATCTAGTAAGTGCTATACCAAGTGGCCGGATGTGAAGGAAATCAATCGAATTTTCTGAATGACAATGTCAGATGCACCTTGCATGATAATAACCTATAGTTCTTGCATGTGATATTGATAATGTGTACTAAACATGGGATGTGAATGGCCAAGCCGCCAAGGGCTCCAACATCTCGCCACTTCAACGCAATTCCGAAGCTTAAACAGACATAAGCAATTCATAGATGCCATATTGTGCATTGATCCAAAAAAAAGTGTTAGATGTCGAGTTCAAACATGAATTATTATTCCATCTTCTCAGCATCTTGTAAGGTTTTTTACAAGGGAAGATGTCCAAAATGTGCAATCATGCAGTACATGAAATGCATTGTGAGCAGACTGAGCTTGCTATAATTTCGTGCTAATTTGGTTTGTTCTGAGATTGAGGCATTTTATTGATGTTTTCTTACATTTGTTTTCATTCCGTCTCTTTTGTTTGTTTCATTAGCCACTGGGCACATGGGATCTTCTCATTCTAACCAACTAATACATAGTCACATCGAGTCAGTTAGTACTTTCTCTCTCTTCGAGAGTTTATCTCACTTAAAGTGAGCTTTTAATGCTTATTCCCCCTGTTCCCCCTAGGTTTTATCAACGCCGTCACTTTTAGTTTATCATTTACATGCAACTTTTTGCTGTCTTTCTCTTGTTAATTTCTCCTTCCGATGTTCGCTGCATGTCCTTTGCTTTCCACTTGGCGAGTTCTTGCACTTAGTTAGCTCGTTCTTGATACGTGCCCGTACTTTTCAACTATTTAAGAACTCTTGTGATCTCCAAAACATTTTCCATCCTTTTCATACTTTCTTTCTGTCCAATATGTAACCACAGTTAATGTTATATTCTTGTTGTTCTCTAGTACTTATAGTACTAGTTTGTTGTGTGTTTTTCAAAGCTTTTAGTTGCCTTCCCTTTCTTTGCGCACAAGACTTTAGTAGTGTAGGTTCCACTTTACTGCTTAGTTACTCTCTTATCAGTGGTCTTTTATCCTTTGTCATTTTTATTTCACGTGTGATTTCCTTTATGGCCAATTCTCGATCTTTATTTGCTCGCATGGGAGTTCTCGTCAACCCTCCGGATCATGCACCAGCTGATAATGGTATAGTATGGAACAACACTGTGGTAGGTTCCTTTTTAGATGATATACTTCCTGAGCGTGTGCAAGTTCAAGGTATTGTGGATTCACGTTGGGGATCTAGGGAGCCAATAGTGGTTCATCGTATGGACCACTTGTTCCTTCTTGAGTGTTCCAATCCGGAGGATTGTGCTGCTATCTCTCTATACTTGGAAGACTTATGGTTTTGAGGCAAGGGGATTGGCGTATGATCCCTCGTAATATTAGTTTCAATCTTGTTTCTTTATGGGTTCAAGTGGAAGGCCTTCCACTTAGCTACTTGCATGCTGAGATAGCGGCGGGTCTTCTCCAACATGTCGGTGATGTTCAACAGGTTGAAGGTTTCAATCTTGATCTTCACTTTTCAGCAATCATCCGAGCTAGGGTTTTGGTGGATTTATCACTTCCCCTCATTCCAGGTTGTTTTCTCACTCTTTATGGGGAGCGTGTCATTTGGGTCTTTTTCAGGTATGAGGGGGTGTTTCATTTTTGTAAGAAATGTGGCAAAGTTGGCCATGCAACTTCTAGCTGCAGATATCCTGACCATGTTGCTCAAGACATGATCTTGCGGAGGTTTGCTGCTTTGGAGCAGGCTGGTTTGCGAGTACTTCATGGGCCTCCAGGTCTGCCTTTATATACTAACCTCATCCGGGGATTACCTGATGTGGATAGGTACTGGAATATGAGGCCGCATTTCCACATTGACCCTATTCCTAATCATGAGATGGAACAGGAGGGAGAGAATAAGTCTGATACTACTGAAGCTACATCCTCTTATCATGGGCCTAGTACACCTGCAACGCATGAGTCCTCTCCTGTTACAAACCCTGCTGACCCAAGCCCAAGTTCTGTTTTACCGGGTTTTGGAGGCCCAGTTGGGTGGATGGTTAATTCATCCAGTTTCTCCTTAAGAGAGCCACCAATGGTGATGGTTCCTCAAGATCGTGATCATGGGCCACCTCCAGGGCCTCAGGGTCACAATCCAGGAGATCAAGATATGCATGGGCCGCGAGTTGCCCCTACAAGTAACATGACAGGTTCTAATTATTCCCCTGGGGTTTGGCGTATGGCAGTCCCTGAAACTGAGGCTATGGGTAGATGTGATGTTGCTTCTCAACCTGTTGGGCTTCCACATGATATTGGCCCCCCAGGCCCACATGACGCGGGTCCAAGCAATGGGAGGGAGTTACAAACTCCTCCTCAACATTCCTTTGATCATACGCAATGGGCAGCGCCTTTGGTTATGCACACAGGGAGTCTTTCTCAACAGCCTATGGGATTGGTGATTGACATGGATTCTTCCTCCTCTGATAGTTATTCTGATATTTCGTCTGAAGCAGCTTCTGCAAATTCAGTTCGTCGAGGGAAGAGGCCATTACAGCAACCTGAGGATGAAGATGGTTCTTTTGCTAGGGTGAAAAAATCCAAGACGTGCATAAAAGATATGTTGGCTATGTTTGCTTCTCCTAATTCTCAAGAACGTAGCTGGCCTATGGGAATTCGTATACATGAGGAGGATGCAGCTCCTGTGTTACGACCACATCATTGTCCTGCTGATTTTAAGGGTAAGGGTTCGGTGGTTCCACCTAAACCACCTTACCCTCCATGAATGTGGTGGCCTGGAACTGCAGGGGTTTGAATGCACCTGACACTCCTGCAGTTCCTTACATAAAGTGGCTCGTCCACTTTGCGCATGCTTCTTTTTTGTTCCTTGCTGAAACCAAAACCTCAGTTAGCGAGGTAGTTTGTACATTAGGGTTTCAGAATGTTCCCTTTTGCGTGGGTGTAGATGCAGTGGGTAGTAAGGGTGGGATTTTGCTTGTAAATTTTAGCTTGTTGGATGTTTCTGTTGTACATGTATCTCAAAATGTGATCGTTTGTCAAGTTAATGAAATAAATCAGGATGTTTGGTATTTGGTGTGTTTATATGGAGCTCCAGAGGTTGCGGATAGACCATTGGTCTGGGATTTGCTCAGTACTTTGTTGGGGCAGTTTTCTAAGTGTGTGATTATTGGGGACTTTAATCAAATAGAATTATCTGTGGATAAGATTGGAGGTAGTTCACATATTCCAGGTTGGGCTTCTTTTGTCAACTGGAGACTATATAATGAATTGGTTGAGTTGCCTCACTCTGGGCCTTCCTTTACCTGGACCAACAAGAGACAAGCGTCTGCTTTGATAATGGAGCGTCTGGATCGTGCTTATGCCCAATCTGAATGGTGTACTTTATTCCCAGAGGCTTATGTCATTCACCAGCCTATTTTATTTTATGATCATGCGGCAATTATACTATATGCAAATGGTAATGGTGGGTCATGGAGGTTGAGATCTTATGCTGTGGAGAATTGGTGTTTAGCAGCGCAGGAAGTGCAAGATATCATCAGGATAAATTGGAAGGTTGTGCATAGGGGTTCTCCTATGTTTTGCCTATCTCGTAAGTGTGAATGGATTAAGGGACTTCTGCGCAATTGGTGTCTTTCTCATAAAAAAGCGTGGGGAATTGATTTGACAGTTTTAGTTAAAGGTCTCGAGGAGGCTCAGGAGCAGATTTGTTCAATTTCCACGGCTAATTTGTTCATGGATTCTAACAAACAATGGATTACTCAAGCTACTGCTGCATTTCAGTTTTGGAAACAGAGGGCCAAGGTTCGTAGGATTGCTTCGATGGATTGCTCGTCTAAACTCTTTTTTGCTCTGGCTAAGTCTCGCAAGATTCAATCACCTATTCGAATGATTCAGGCTGCTGATCAAACTTGGTTAGATACAAATGATGAGATCTCGAGTAGCTTCCATGCTTTTTACAGTGATTTGTTTAGGGCTGGTCAAGAAGTGCAACCTGCACCTCCTCTTTATTTTTTTTTTGAGTCTCTTATTACGCATAAATTGCAAAGTGAACAGGTTGCTTCGTTACTACATCCTTTCACAGGGGATGAGATTAAGGCTGCATTATTTAGTATGCAAGGGAATCGCAGTCCTGGTCCGGATGGTATAACTGCGGAATTTTTGCAATCCCAATGGCATTTGATTCATGAGGATGTTGAGTCTGCTATTAATCAGTTCTTTGGGAGTAACTTTATGCTACGTGAGTGGAATCGTAGTTTCATCTGCCTAATTCCCAAGAATGATCATCCTACTATGGTAACTCATTATCGTCCTATTAGTCTTTGTAATGTCTTATATAAGTGTATCTCCAAGTGTTTGGTGCACAGGCTTCGAGATGTTCTTCCATATCTTGTTAGTGATTACCAGAATGCTTTCATTCATGGTCGTCTAATGTCTGATAGTTGCCTCGTTGCTCATGAAGTCCTAGCTCTTATCAATCGTACTACAACGGGGAATACATATTATGTGGCCCTCAAGATAGACATGAATAAGGCATATGATCGTATAAATTGGGACTTCCTTTTCAAGGTGATGCATGCTTTTGGTTTTCCTCTTCAGTGGATTCGTTGGGTGCACCAATGTGTCACCACTGTGTCCTACAAAGTGCTTCTTAATGGCTCGTCTACGTCAGTAATTCAACCAAAGTGTGGCTTGCGTCAAGGAGACCCTCTCTCACCCGCTTTATTTGTGCTCTGCATGGACATACTCTCTAGACTTTTGTTGTTTCATGAACAGCGTGGACATTTCAAGGGGCTAAAGATTTCTCGTTATGCTCCCTCAATCTCACATTTATTCTACGCTGATGATGCCATGATATTTTTCAAAGCCACGCCTGATTCTTGCCGAACTATTGCCAATATCCTGCACTTGTTTTGTCAAATTTCTGGTGAGATGATTAATTTCACCAAGTCTTTTGTGAAATTTTCTCCCAATACGCCTACTTCAGTCCAATCTGAATTGCAAGGTATTCTCTCGGTAAGTAAAGTTGACTCCATGGGCTTTTATCTCGGGGTTCCTGTGGATATTGGAGGTACTCACACTAGACCTTTTGCATACTTGACTGATTTGGTCCTTCAACGTATTAATTTGTGGAACAGATTTCGATTCTCGCAAGCGGGTAAAATCATTTTGGTTAATTCTGTGCTGGTTGCCTTGTTTACTCATGTGTTAATGGTGTTTAAATTGCCAGCTTCTGTTTCGAATAAGCTCAATAGTATTCTTATCCGCTTTTGGTGGGCTAAAGATGGTTGTAAAGGGGTTCATTGGGTGCATAAGGATATTGTTCATAGACCTAAAGGTATGGGGGGTTTAGGGATTAGGGATGTGGAATCCTTTAATACTGCACTTTTGATGAAACAAGTGATTCGGTTTGTCAATCATCCTCAATTGTTGATTTCTAGGTTATATCGGGCTCGTTATGGAGCTCAATTTTCTATATCTAAACCTCAGCTTAGACAACCCTTTGGGGCTAGGTCTAGAGCTTGGAGGAGTTTGTATTCGGTTATTCCTTCCTTGAGGAGGGGCTTGGAATGGAAAGTTAATACTGGCACCAATATATCTATACATGATCCTCTTTGGCAACCTCACTTTGATAAGGTTGCTCGGGATTTAGTTTCTATGGCCACGTTCCAACGGACAAAGGTCAGTGACTTAATTTTGCAGTCTCCTCATATGTGGGACAGGGCTAAAATCTTTGCACTTTTTGAGCCCTCCTATGCTCAAAAAATCATTGTTGCTGAATTACCATCTACGCCAGAGGCTGATTTTATTATCTGGCGTTATTCTACCTCAGGTGTTTATAATGTTAAGTCCGGATATTACAGTTGCATGCAGGAGAAGTTTGCAGGTAGTTGCCTTCCTGTAGGTGAACAGGCATTTTGGAAGAAGTTGTGGGCTTTTGACTTGCTTCCCAAGTGGAAGATTTTCATCTGGAAATTGATATATGGTGCATTAGCGGTTAGGAGTCGATTAAGGGACATACACATTCCAGTTCACAGTTTATGCACTTTTTGTGATAATTCTCAAGAAACAGTGGATCACCTCTTTCGTTATTGCCTCACAATACAGCATATTTGGCAAGCTTCTCCATTGGGCCTTAATATTCAAGCTTCCAGTTTATTTCCTATGAAACGCTGGCTCATGGACTTATTTGGTTTCTTTTGGGAGAATGGTCGTGATTCAAAACAACTGTATTTGGTGGTAGGGGTTTTATGGTCTATATGGTGTCATCGCAATGAGGTTATTTTTCAAGGAGTAACCCCTAACCCATCTGGAATTCTTCATAATGCGGATATTTGTGTTAAGGATCAACTAGATGCACAATGTTTTAAGCAACAAGTTGTTGGTTTTAAGAGTGATCATCTGGACACTTGGCCTCCTGGTTTTTTGCGGGCTAGTATTGGTCATCACGATGGTCTTCACCATACTGGTAGCCATGAGATAATTGCAGTTGTGGATGGTTCTTGGAATGCATCTCAGTATTTGGCGGCTGCGGCATGGGTTCTGAAGCAAGGCATTAGTGGACAGGTAATTGACTCGGGTACTACAGTAGGTTGCTTTGTGTCCAGTTTAGCAGCGGAAGCGCATGCATGCTTTGGTGCTATTGCTGGCTATTCAACATCAAGTAAGTAGGATTATTATCTTCACTGATGCGGCTCAACTGGTTTTTATTCAGCTACACCACATGTCTCCTCCTTCTTCTGTGCTTTGGATTTGTCGAGATATTTGGAGATTCGCTCAAGAATTGGAGATATGCGTTGTTGTCAAGGCTGATCGTGATATTGTGCATGCGGCCCATCAACTGGCAGTTACTACAAGAATGGGTTGTTCTGGCAGACAGTTTTTGTTTTAGAATTAGGGTTTGTTTACTGCTTTATTTTGACCAATGTCAAAAAAAAAAAAAAATACATAGTCACATTGAAAGTCATTTGGCTTTGAGCCTTTGATCCAACATAACTATGAGTGTCCTTTTGCTGTAATCATAAACATCATTTAGAATTTTTCTGCTAACAATAAAAGAAACAGAGGAGACAAGCAAACAAATAGTTCTCTCTGTCAGGTCCCATAGGTGCCATAGAAATGACATTACTCTGGGAAACGCAGCACTTAACCCAAAGTGGATTCTCACGAATGCAATTAAGTTGGCAGAAAGACTACTTGCTGTTTGGACATATAGATCTGCTAACAGGAGCACATTTACCAATAATCAAATCTCATAGCCACCAGGCTTCACATGAGTGAATATAGGTAGACGGCAGCTTGACCAGTCTAACCTTGAGGATGGTTTGCTTATTGAAGTAGATAGATCTTGGTCAGCTACACAGTCGAATCGAGCGGTAAACACAACGAAAAACTATCAAGACGAAGCAATGGCATTGTCATATGCTTCAATTATGCTCCAATAGACCTAAGGTGCATGCTAGGTCAGTTTCGGGAATTTTTCCGAAAAATTAAAAATCGACCCAAAAATTCGGTTTTGTGGACTATTATTATCCACGAAAAAACCTCGTTTCGGCCCCGAAATAGAATCGGACCAAAATTGGCGGGAGGCATCCTAGACACATATAATGAAGAATGGAACAAAAAAATTGCAAAAAAGTAGCCTAGACATACCCCAAACCATCGGTATAGCACATTACTGATCACATGCTCGAATCCAGCGGTAAACACACCGAAAAACTATCAAGACAAAGAAATGGCATTGCCATATGCTCCAATTATGCTCCAATAGACCCAAGGTGCATGCTAGGTCAGTTTCGGGAATTTTTCCGGAAAATCAAAAATCGACCCAAAAAGCCGGTTTTTGTGGACTATTATCCACGAAAATCACGTTTCGGCTCCGAAATAGAATCGGACGAAAAATTGGCGGGAGGCATCCTAAACACATATACTGAAGAATGAAGCACGAAAATTGCCAAAAAGTAGCCTAGGCGTACCCCAAACCATCGGTATTGCACATTACTCACATACTCGAATCCAGCGGTAAACACACCGAAAAACTATCAAGACAAAGAAATGGCATTGTCATATGCTCCAATTATGCTCCAATAGACCCTAGGTTTATGCTAGGTCACTTTCATGAATTTTTCCGGAAAACCAAAAATTGACCCAAAAAGCTGGTTTTTGTGGACTATTATCCACGAAAAAACCTCGTTTCGGCTCCGAAATAGATTCGGACGAAAATTGGCGGGAGGCATACTAGACACATATAATGAAAAATGGAACAAGAAAATTGCAAAAAAGTAGCCTAGGCGTATCCCAAACCATCGGTATTGCACATTACTCACATGCTCGAATCCAGCGGTAAACACACCAAAAAACTATCAAGACAAAGGAATGGCATTATCATATGCTCCAATAGACCCTAAGTGCATGCTAGGTCACTTTCGGGAATTTTTCCGGAAAACCAAAAATCGTCCAAAAAAGCCGTTTTTTTGGACAATTATCCACGAAAAAACCTCTTTTTCGCTCCAAAATAGAATCGGACGAAAATTGGCGGGAGACATCCAAGACATATATAATGATGAATAGAACAAAAAAATTGTCAAAAAGTAGCTTAGGCGTACCCTAAACCATCGGTTTTGCCCATTACTCACATGCTCGAATCGAGGGTAAACACACCGAAAAACTATCAAGACGAAAGAATGGCATTGCCATATGCTCCAATTATGATCCAATAGACCCTAGGTGCATGCTAGGTCACTTTCGGAAATTTTTCCGGAAAAACGAAAATCGACCCAAAAAACTGGTTTTAATGGACTATTATCCACGAAAAAAACTCGTTTCGACTCCGAAATAGAACGGACGAAAATTGGCGGGAGGCATCCTAGACACATATGATGAAAAATGGAAGAAAAAATTGCCAAAAAGTTGCCTATGCGTAGCCCAAACCATCGGTTTTGCCCATTACTCACGCGTACCCCAAACCATCGGTATTGCACATTACTCACATACTCGAATCCAGCGATAAACACACCGAAAAACTATCAAGACAAAGAAATGGCATTGCCATATGCTCCAATTATGCTACAATAGACCCTAGGTGCATGCTAGGTCACTTTCGGGAATTTTTCCGGAAAACCAAAAATCGACCCAAAAAGCCATTT
>CAAKMY010094508.1:0-17289 GCA_901111285.1 Corrigiola litoralis | reverse complement strand
TTGTTCATTAATGTATAATGTGAACTTGTTAATCACATTGATGCTAGTTATTCGTTATTGCTAATCGCTCATATCCACAGTTTGAGTACAATGACCACAAACTCTTGCTCAATTTATTCTTGCACATGTTTAGTGAATATCATTATGCCTTGATCACTATTCATAGTGAAGTTTTTCACTTAATTGACAAATTATTATGGCCTAATTTTATGATTATTAAATGGTCATAATTGCATAAGGAAAAACACTTGATGATCGAATGGTTAAAACAGAGAACATCTACATAAATATGATGGATAAATTTGTGCTAAAGGCATTGGGTTGACTAGATGTCTTCTTGTTTAAAAGGAGCGTATATTTGCTTATGTACAATGTCATATATAATGATTTTTCTCATTGAGATTGTAGAAAAGAATCTACCATTCCAATCTCGGGGGGGGGGGGAAATTAAGAATTTTGATCAATATATGTAAATCCAAGAGATTTACAGAAAAGCAAAGGAAATGAAAGATAATCACCTATCTTGATTTATGTATAAGAGTATTTGAATAAGAATTGTGCAATGTAAGTGCACATATAGAGTAATAGAGATATTGACATCCTGAGGACATGTTCACGTCTAGCAGGCTATAAATATACTTTTACACGATCACATTACTCTATAAATACGCTTAAAAGCGTGGTCGACCACTAGTTCATTTATATTGAACTAGATAGAGAAATGAGAAAGCAGGGAAGTACTAATATGAAAAGAGTCATATTTTTCCTTCAAAGGTGAACATATACGGCAAAGGCAATAACATCACATCCTGATTACATACCCCTTAGAAGGGGTGTATATAAGTAATACCTTAAGAAAGGTATAAACCTCGTCGAGGAGGAAGTCACCATGAAAGAGGTGCATGTGTATGTTAAACACCATGTGAAGGTTTATGAAGTAAGGCATCACCTAAGAGGGTGAGCATCTGTAATGATGCGATCTCGAGATCAATACTTTGTCCCTTACTTAGCCGTTTGATGGATGTCTATATGAAAACTGATTAATGTCAGTTAATGAAATGGGTGAATGACGAACAACAAAAGTTGGTTTAGTCGAAAGATGCTAAAATAAGCAAATCCTCTAAATGAGGCTCATCCATTTAAGGTGTAAAGCATGTAGCTTACGCGTGCATATGTGTGATATACATTACCTTTGGTTAATGTTGCAGAGTAAAATTCATTATGGCGAAGTATGTGACAAAGTAATGTACACTAGCCGTGAATACTCTCGGAAGGATTAAAATCCTATAAACCAAGTGGAAAATACTGGTTTGATGTATTTGGACTAAAAGATCCAAACTCAATCCAGAGGGATTGAAACCAGTCATGTGTCATCAATTATCAAATTGAACTCAACGAGGCTAAATGATCCCCTGAAGGGCCCTGAGGGGGAGCATTTGAGTAAAGACAAAGAAAGTCTTTAAATCTCAATGAGCTATGTATACACTTTGGTAAGTGTATAGCATAATTGAGAAGTGAATTGGTGACAATGACCATAGAGATCAAAAAGTGATACTGTGTGCTTGGAGCTTAATCTGTTGATGAAAACCAACAAAGATATGATTAGCTCAGACTAAATGAGATGGAATTAATTTTTCTCGAAGGAGAAGATTTTCCATAGTCCATACTTCATAAAGAAGTAGAACCCGTTGCAATTGGGAATTTATGCGGAAATTGTGAGATAGAATATGAGGAAATTCTTGTGTTGGGGTACCACAACATTGAGATTTCTATCAGTCTATTCACAATGGAAGGACTATGAATGTCTGTCACATATGTCGTAACCACATATGATTATGAATCACTTCATATCGACATCTATATAGAAGTCCTCAATTAGCTTGAAGGACTCGAATTTCCTATAGCTTGGAGATGAAATATCTCGTAATGTATATTTTACGAAAGCTAAACAAATCATGCGATGATTTGTATAGGAAATATTACAAGAACGATGGGATTCGTTCGTATATCTTCATCAAAGAAACCAAATGGGTTATTGTTGTAATTGTGGTTTATAATGATAACCCGATCAGATCATATACCACTAATTATTGGATGAAGAATTTCGAGATAAAATATCTTGAGAGAAGTACTAAAGTGTAAATCTCTAATGAGAGATTACACCAACAAAGTTATTGATGAACAAAGTACTTTCATTGAACTCGTCAATGGTTCATTATTCTCTAAGAGAAGGGTTCTTTCTCTCCTCAAGCAAGGGATAAATAATTTGCTTATTGATTACTGTTTCTAATTGCTATTGCAATTAGAAAATAAAAAATAAACCAGGTATTGCACTTGTTGGGAACTCGAAAATAAGAGACCTGATCTGATAAAGGATTATTGGTCTAAAATTGTTCTATCCAAGAGACGAATATCATATACATGCAGATGTATAGAAGAAGACAACTTAATTAAGAAGGCCAAACCATCATTCGTGAAGTATTTTACAACTTGTATCACACAAGTCACGTTGAAGTGATTGAACAAAGCACATTGACCTTAAGAGTTCTTCATCATTTATGACATGGAATTGGAAGAAAGGATCATCGTTCGGTAATCAGTCATGTGACAATCGAGCAGTCGACAAAGGTTTCAAGATCAGAGCATCATATTTTGAGTACTACATGAAGCTTAGGGGGAGCATTATATGCTCTACACTCTTTTTCACTTCGTCCAGGTTTTTATCCCATTGGGTCTTTCCTAACAAGGTTTTTAACGAGGCAAATTGCATATAATGCAATAACACTATGAAACTGTACTCTTTTTCCCTTATATTGGTTTTTATCTCACTGGGTTTTTCCAATGTAAGGTTTTTAATGAGGTAGTAATATCCCCACGAGCATGTACCTTATGGATGACATATAAGGATCCATTCAAGGAGGAGTGTTATAATACTAGTCAAATGTTAGAATGAATGGATCCCCGTACTTCAAGGAAAAATATCTTCACTGTACAAATAGTGTGTACGAATAGTAAAATCACTATGTACAAGTCTATAAATAGACCTCAACTAAACATCAATAAACATATCAAAAAAACCTTCTACTCTCAATTCTTTTCTTTCTTCTGAGTCTTTAAAGCTTATTTCATAACAATTATTATGTAAACCTTTCTTTTACTCCTACCACAAATAAAAAATTAAATTATTACCACATCCTCAAATCATATTTTCCCATTTCACAATTTCAAATCAGACAGATTAAAAGAAGGCCCCCTATTCCCTATACCCCACCACAATCATCATAATTCATAACTCATAGTAATTCATAACTACAAAATTAGTTGGAGGGAAACTCAAACCCCCCCTACAAAATTTAAACAGCCAGGGCAGTGACAGTGTATCCTTTATTCCTTAGCTACCCCCCCTACCCGCACTGCCCAAACCCCCCCTACAAACCTGCCCGCATTTCCTTTCCTCTTTGACCCCCTCTTCACCTAACATTAACAACCTCGTTTCATCCGACAAACGATGTCGGACCTCGGAACCGGTGGGCCCGACTTCGAGTTACCGGACTCGGTCCTGGCAGTAATCCCGACCGACCCGTACGACCAGCTCGACTTGGCCCGCAAAATAACCTCCATGGCTATCGCCTCCCGGGTCTCCAACCTCGAGTCCGAAACCACCCGGCTTAAGACCAAGGTCGTTGAGCAGGACCGCCTCGTTTTCGAGCTCGAGGAAAAGGCTAACCACCTTGAATTCGCTTTCAAGGAGGCTGACTCTCGGCTTAAACTAGTCCTTGATGATAATGTATGATGTGTATATGCATATATTGTTGTCCCTTTTTTAGAGTCCGTCTAATATTATCATAAAATTAGACCAACTCGTTACTAGGTATATTTTCTTAAGCTCCCACAAGCCCAAATCAGTTGTAAATTTATATGCTTTTATTGGGTCAGCATGACTTGGTCTACTTTTATAATAAAAGTAGACGGTCTCTCCCAAGACTAGCTGCTGGTTTTATGATAAAAGTAGACGGAGCCATGTTGCCAATAAAGGGATGTAAAAAATCACGTATTTGATTTTGGTTTGCGGGAATCTTGAGTTGAGTTGAGTTGATTTTTAGTTTACATAGAGCTCGTCTAATTTTATGATAAAAGTAGACGAAGTCATGCTGCCCAATAAAGGGATATGGAAAATCTCTTATTTGATTTGGGCTTGCAGGAATCTTTAGTTTAGTTTAGTTTAGCTTAGCTGAGTTGAGTTTTAGTTTATAGGGAGCTCGTCTAATTTTATGATATAAGTAGACGGTCTTTTCTAAGAATTGGTACTGTACATGTGTATATATTTGTCCCCTTTTTTATTCTAGAAAGTATTGGGAGAGACTGTCTTTTTTTTTTTTAATTAGTATGAAAATAGATAGAGCCATGTTGGCCCAATAACGAGATATAAATATGTGATTTGACTTGAACTTGTAGAAAGCTTGAGTTGATTTAGCTTGAAGGAGGCCCGGATTTTGTGTTTTAGTTTATCTAGAATGTTTTGGGAGATGTGGTTTTTTATCATAGAAGTTGACAGAGTCATGTTGGCCCAACAAAGAATGTATATATTTCTAATTTGACTTGGGTGTGCATGGAGTTCATCTACTTTTATCATAAAAGTAGGTGGAGCCATATTGCCTCAACAAAGTGATATATATCTCTGATTTGAGTTGGACTGGCAGGGTGCGAGTTGATTTAGTATGCAGGGAGCTCGTTATTTTATGATAAAAGTAGACGGTCTGTTTAAGAATTTGTGTTTAATCATGTTTTTATATGTGTTGTATATAATTTTAATTTTTGTTTGTTTGTTTGTTCTGTTTGTAGATGAAGTTGGCACAAGAGAGGGATTCGTTGTCGGCGACTGTGAAGAAGCTGAGCCGGGACCTAGCGAAGGTTTGTTTACAATATACTCCCTCAAATTAGTTGTGGCATTTCTCACTTTCTCGTTGTCGAGGGTTTTTAATTTGAGTTATTGGATTATTTGTGTTTGCATATGTTTTGGTGTATGATTAATTTGATAAGATAAAGGATCAGTTCAAATGCTGCTGTTGATAGTATGGTAATTGTTTATGATGAGCATTTGATGTTTGATTAGTAGGGAGTGAAGTTAAGCTGTGATTTGGGGAAGTCTGTCTCATTTTGTGCTATTGAGAAATTCAAATTTATACCTCTGTGGTCGAAAAATGCATGTTCCCTTTGTGGTGTATAGTGTCTGATGAGTATGATCAGCTTAGTTTGTAGGAGAGGAAGTTGTTGTGTTCTATGAGTTTTGAATTTTGCGAAGACTTTTTCGTAATTCAATGGAGATGATGGATGAAGCATATATTTTAGCTAGGTTGATCACTAATGTCTTTGGATGTGACTTTTATAAGATCATTTAGTTGTGTCACTATCTCGAGAATTGTCACCCGTTTTATACGGTGGGGACAAAAGGTTTAAGGGATTCGGGAAGAAAGTTTGGGAAAGAGATAGTTTCGGTGGAGTGATTTTGTAAGAATGGAAAAAGGCGAATCGGGAATATATTTGGATCTATGGCAGTCAGACTTGGGGATGTTGATTCGATACGATAAGGGATCAGAGTGCCAATTTTTAACGTAAATAATTCAAGATACGGGGACCTTAAATCAACGGGTACGAGGACTCAGATTATACGATAAGGGGACTTGGATAAGAAAGACGCTACTTAACATCTTCGCCTTCATCTCCTCTGCGATCCTGTCAGTCATGGCTAGCACGGTTACACCCCTTCTCCTTCATCATTCACAATTCGTTGAAAGTATTGTTAGGATTAGGTTTTCTATTCGGATCTTTCTTAGTCTCATATCCAGCGGATACGGAGATTTACTAGTCCCTGGACGTGTCCCAGTATCATAGGTTTGTATTAGAACATGGCCTCTGAAGTGACATTGTATGTTTTAGGGTAAAATGCTCAAACTATCATGACCCTTATATTAGATTATAACGTGACTTCCTCATTATACCTAAAGCTAATAAAAAATATTTTGAGACCCAGTTTACTCTTACAGTTACGCTCATAGAAAAGCAAACATTACATTTGTTGTTAGATTTTTAATATGAGAGCTACAGTATCAGGGCATCAAATATGTGATTGAGTACATAATGGATTTTGATGATATTGTAAAATATTTTGCTGCCCATACTAAAGGCCTATAGATTGGATGACTTTGGTAGCCGATAAATTTAGGCCCGATTGTTACCCGGGTACTTCCTCACATTCCTTTGTCAGATATTCAAACCTTTGACATTCATATTGATACTTACAATTCTTGTAAACACAAAAACTTGAATTATTGTCTGAATAGAGTGGGTCCTAACACATAGACATTTAGCCTTGTTGGTCGCTTATAGAGACGAATTCAAGCAACATAGACTTAGGCTGCTGAATCTAGGCTTGCGTATTTAATTCAATGGAAAACAAAATCACTTACAAAGAAAAATAATAAGGCTGGTTGCACAACAAAGAGCTGGTGAAAGAATGAGAGACCTATGAGAATCTAATTTTGAAAGTTGAAATAACACCTTTTTGGAAGAAGTAGATGGGTCATATTTCGTTTACTTAATATGGAAACCCAAGAGAGTGTTGAAGCAGTCGCTATTGTAATATTCAAACACTCAATTGCAGTGGTCTTCGTTGAACCTCAGTTACTAAAGTTTTGTTTACTTCTTTGCCGTTATGTTAAGTAGAAGATCAGCCATGTATTTCCTTAAAGGTCCAACATAGCTAGCGTTTATGCCATCACAGTGGTAAGGCGTCTACATTTGACTTCCATAAGGCGCTCTAGTTGTAGCCTCGTCAGACGCCACTTTGCTAATTCTTTCCTAGGTTATGAGTAGGAGAGATAAGTGGTGACAATGGAAAGGTCATTCTATTTTGTGTACTGCAGTCTGCAATCCAGGCAGGTAATAATATTTACTTTCAGAGTCTTCATTACATGACAGGGGATGGAAGCGTATGACGGAGTTTCGTGTTCATCCTTCAACTTAAACATAAATGAGCAATGGCTTCATTGGGTTGCTTGTAATATGAAATACAACTTTTTAGCTTTAAGGAGAAATGGTACCATAGTGAGGTCTATATTTATGAATCTAAGAAGCTGATGCTGTTAATGCATCTATGTAATTTATTTCACTCTGGCTTTTCAGTAGTGTCAAGATGTTGAAGTATTTGACACGGATACGTCAACCGTACTTATGCTTTCTATTGACTTCTAAGGATTGTACATGAGTATCGGACTATCCATAACTAGATAAGGTGTCTGATATCTGATACATTTCCGACGTGGCGAAGGTGAGATAAATTGGAGAGGCAACAAGAAGCATACTTGGTTGTGGGCACAGGAGATTTTTGCTGTGGCCTATTGAAGCCCTTGGCTCATTTTGAGTAGCATATATGCCTCTGCAGCTCCAAAAACTCTACTACACATTGTTTTTCTATGCATGTGTATTCAACATAACTTCTGATGCATTCTGACATATTTTGCTCTTATGACAGCTTGAGACATTCAAGAGACAGCTTATGCAATCACTTAGTGAAGATAATTCCTGTGTAAGTTTATCATGTTTAATAAATCTCTATCTTACATAATCTTTTGAACTTATAGTTGTCTGTTATCTCAAATTTGTAGTCGTACTTTGTAATAGCTTCACCAATAACTACTTTCTGTGGTTATCGTTGTTCCAACAGCAGGCAGAAACTGTTGATATTAGGACATGTGATCAATCAGTTCCCAGAGCATATCCGGATAAAGGTATTCTCTTTAACTCTTGGTTATTCTTGTTTGCATTATTTTGCTAAAATTAGATAAGATCTGGCAACATTGGGTTATGTCATCATATGAGGTGCTTATCTATATTTTTATCGTGACTGCTGTCTGAAGATGATGCTACAAATGCCTACTCAAGACAATATTCTTATAATGGGTCCACTGAAGCAAAATATGCGGGCGATGAAGGTACAAAAACTTTTATTTCTATGAAGAATATATTGGATGTCTCTCAGTTTACACTTAAAGGCTTTGGTGTTGCTCCTTACATTTTATGATATTTGTTTTGCAGCAATGAAGCAAGCCGGTCAAAGATTTTCAATAACTCCTTATCAGATCACCCCTAGGCTGACACCAACAGGAACACCTAAAGTTATTTCTACTACCGTTTCCCCCAGATCTTATTCTGCGGTTGGATCTCCTCAGAAGAACTCTGGGGCCACAACTCCAACTAAATCTCAATACGATGGACGAACTTCACTGTCATCTTGGTACCCATCAAGCCAGCAGTCATCAGCGGCAAACTCTCCCCCCCGTGTCCGTGCATTGCCAAGTAAGCATCTCAGGTGTTATCAAATGTGAATTCAAACGTGAATGGCTGCCTCTTTCGTTTTACCTTTTATTTTCGGTAAAGCATCAGGACATATGTATTCATCCTCAAAGGGGAAAACAAACATGTACATGCAGACACGAATGAAAAAATGCCCTCGCGCTAGCAAGTGTAGGACAACTCCCTCCATTTTAATTTGACTACTAAGGTCCCGTTTGCTTGACTAATTACTCCACAACCCGATAGTCCCCGAGTCCCCGTCTCCTCTGTTCAAACCCCTATTACCACATCGGTTTGTGCATGATACCTGGAATATCAAATTAAATAGTTACAGGAAAAGAAAAAAGAACATTGTGTGATAATCTCCATCATCCAAACCCAAAATTATCCACAGCAAGGCATCTAGAAGGCTAAAACATCTTAACCCCAAGCCTTTTTCACAGCCACCTACACCAAGCAACTCATCATACATTAAACAAAAAACCACAGTGGGGCACGAGAGGAAATTTAGTTATATAGCATGAGTTAAATTTGGGATGAGATCCTTGATGAAGAGGTAAAGCTGGCTCTTGTAAAGATGGAAGTTACATCAGATCATAATTACATATATATATATATCGGTCACACCCATAAGATGAAAATTGAAGGGCAATTATCAGTGACATGGGTTCTCAAAGAGAGAGAAGAGAGAAATTTGGGATGTGGTCTATGGCGAGTGGAGAATGTAGAAAGAAAAAAAATTATGTCTGGAGGGTATAAAATGAAGGCATTATCAAATTACTTGTGTATTGTTTATGTTTGGTGTATACAAACATATCCAAGGATAATTTTTTTATTAATTATTATTTTCTAATTAATAAAGTAAAAATATGATTCCTAGTGCATAGGAGATGAACCAAGCAATTCATATGAGGATGATATCCGAGCACCATACCTTCTCAACCCCATTCTTGATTCCATCCCTATATTAGTTTTTGAACCAAACGCCACCTAATGGAATCAGTTTGCTTATAAAAATTCCTGAAGACCCTACTGTTGCGTCCCAGGCTCCCAGATAGAGCTCATATATGGTAACAGTGAAAGGCCGTCTACTAAGTTGCTTTCCAAAGCCTTTTTTTTTATTATGAAGATGAAACTATCTAAATTCTGGAGTCAAAGCTAGGAGCACTGGGTAATGGGTAATCTAACCCAGGCAAGAATCTGCTTCCGGACGTCCTGTGCAACACGGCAGTGGAAGGAAAACATGCTGCATAGTTTCAGCAGTTTCATAGCATAGGTAACATATGCTAATGATCATTATTCCTTGTTACTAAGATATCCACAGTTAGGAGAGCTCTCTGAGCAGCAAGGCAAGCAATGAGAGTGTGGATAAACAGAAATAGTGAAATTCTATCCCAAGGGTCCAGTTAAATGTTGTTTTTGTTCTTAAGGGCTCGTAAGAAACAGCAGCATTCAGTGTATTCCACAACTCGAAGTTTCAGCGATACCTCTCACTTCAGAGAATATCTGATTCCTGAGCTTCGAGATGTTCTTACAATTCCAGGAAGTGCCAGCACCACAAGGAACGCTTCACGTGGTGAATCCTTTCAGGAGATACTTCCTAATCCAGGAGTTCTGACTGTCAGTTTGCTTATAATGAACCTTGCAAAGCTATCTGGTCATGGAAGCTCAATTTCAAGCTAGCTTTTCCTTTATTCCGAACCCACCCTCACTCTTCAATCTTCAGATACAATTCTGACGGAAACAGTTCATTCTTCAGAGTCCCTCCTCATGCCCCAAACTCATATTTTGCTAAGTCGAGCAATGGTTTTAACAACCCCTTTGGAGAATGAGGAAAGCTGAGCACAGAAATTCTCAAAATCATGTCATATATTTGATTTGGAAGCTTACTAAATTAGTCTGCTGAAAGTTTATGCTTATACAAGCTTTCAGTGTCCGTCCGGTATATTGAGAAGAAACAACAACACACTACTTCTCCTTAGAAATGAGACCTTGTCGATCATAGAAAGTTTTGCAAATTTTCCTTTTAGTTATCTCTTCTTGTATAAGATACTCAATTTTTTGTCTTCTGAAACACTGTTCTTTTTATTTATGGTTGCCAGTTACCAGTTGCATGCCCCTAACTTCTTGACTACCACTTCCTCTTGATTCTGTAGCCAAATTGAGTAATTATGATTATGTTGTTTAGACACCTGTCCAAGATGCAACTTTCTAATGTAATAAATGATGTTCCATAACCTTGTGCTGCTTTTTTCCAGTAAACTTAGATGTTCATATCTGTCATGTATTATTTCTTTGCTCATTATTTGCCTGATCTTCTCAATGTAGGTCGAACTCCTCGAATTGATGGGAAGGAGTTTTTCCGTTTGGCTCGGTGAGCTCTATGTTCTAACTGACACTTTATTAGGTATTCCCTTTTGATTTTTTGTATTCAGTATATCTGATGTATTGTGTTGCAGGAGTCGCCTGTCATATGAGCAATTCAGTGCTTTTCTGGCAAACATCAAGGAACTAAATGCACAAAAGCAATCGCGTGAGGTAACATCATGGCTGTACCCTCATCTATTTTAAAAATTTACCTATGAATTGAGCTATGCTGCTAGTAAGAAAGCAGAGTCTGAGGACATTAGAAAACAAAGAAAGAGAACACAGAATAGTAAATGAACGTTAAATTTTTTAAAGAGTCTTGTTTAAAAATTTATTTTGTTGTACATTTTGTCTCAGCCCAAAACTGGTCAGAGCCTCCTATAGCTGGGATATCTGAGTAATGTTTTAGAAAGTGTATGAGATTATAGAATACTATTAGTAGCTCTTATGGAATAAGATCCAGATGTTATTCCACAATATCTACAAATGTTATTTTATTATCTCATAGTCCATACATTCCCCTTAACAAATTTTGATAATCTAGTAAAAACCCCAAAATTTCAACTTCAATCCAGAATTGCTCCTTCACATGTTGATACCATTTTTTTCTCCTCCATTACATCTGTAGAAAACTTCAATAAATCTGTAGCTCATCCTCCTTTCCCAGCAACTCAAACTCCCACCTACCAGTCTCTATACCGATTTCCATTACCGCTGTACTATCCGCTCCTTTCGATCCAATCTGTTTCTCACGCTGGTTGGATATTCCCGCTCATAACCGCCTGGGCCCCGATACCTCCCTTTGTCCGACCTTAGGTGTTAGCCAATCAATGCCGCTGTCAACCCCTTCATGTTATTCCTTTTGTGCAAGATCTGGGAATCTTCATCTCACGAACATAAAAAAATTGCTTTAAGAACAGATTTGTGTTGTTCGTACAACGAAAATTTGCTGAAATGTTCGGCTGGTCGAAGAAATGGATGAACATTCTTAACTGGGTCCCATAAGCAATAACCCATAGCATCCAAACATTGATAGATTTTGTAGCATATTTAAATAATGCACTATTTATAGATAAAATATAATAAGAAGAATGAAGGAACTGTTTGTTGTTCATGGTTAAGAGGGAAACATAAGTTATATTTTTAGGATGGAAAAAATGAGGCGGAGGAGTGAGAAATGATGACAGAGAATGAGACGAACAAAGTGTTTGTTCATTGCTGAGCATGGTCTTATGAATTTTTGTGGTTTATTTGAAAATTTTCTTCTTCTTATTTGATTTCATGCAGTTTTGAAGTACATTTATATTGAATTTTTATAGATTTGCTAATTGTTTATGAACCTTTTTTAATCTTCTCTAATCTTTGGATATCTAGAGAATCTATGACGTCTCTCTAACTTTTAATTTTTCTCAAACATTGTCTACAAAATTTTACAAAATAGAAAATATAAACGATGAGTTAGACGAGCCCTCGGATGTTTGGTTGTCTAATCTTTTAATTTCATGTTCGTTGGGTATGGTTCCTTTTTGGGATTGCGGCTAGGAATGTTTACTTTTGGGTGCCATTTTCGACTTAATATACGAAGTCCTTCATTTGAAATGGATATAGACTCTTTTGTTGCACATTGGATGTTTATTAAGAAGTCTAATTGGGATTTGATTGATCTCTTTTTCAAGATCTTGAGTGAGGTGCTTGCCTCCCGTTTGATACCCTTGGTTTACTTGTCTTGTTTTAACTACGTTGGATGAAGATTGTCCATAACGATTTTGATGATGCGTGGGAGATTATTGGATGATGTGTTAGATCCCACTTACGGAACTTAGGGATATGTGTTAGATCCAAGATTTCCTTTTTTTTTTTTTAAGTTGTTTTATAAGATTTAGGGAAAATGTTTTAGAAATAGGTTATCATGGTAAACCTAAGTATATCTTTTTATTTTTTTCTAATTTTGTATGAAATACACAAGTGTAAATATCAAAAAGTTTATGATAACAACATTTTTGAAAAATTTATTATATTTTTCTAAATTTTTTTTTTTATGGTTTCGTTACCAAGGTTGCCTAGATTTAAAAAAAAAAAAAGTGGGTTTAGAAATAAATTCACTTCAAATCAACACACAATGTGATAGTTATATTTAGTATAAGAATCGACAATAATACACGAAAAACCCAATTTAGCCCAAAACACGGACAGGCAAGACCCAACTTTTTTGGAAAAAGCCCGAAAATCCGGCCAGATGATCATTTTTTAATACGAAGTCAGTGCTAATAAAAGAAGCAAAAACCTGGTGGAGCTGCTCGGCTTTGCTCCTCTATGAGTTCCAAGTTAACCTATGTGCACTACTAGTGGTGAAGAAGCTCCTTAATCTGCTTACGAAAAAAAAAAAAAAAAACAAAGAGTGACTGAATCCTTTTGGGCTTTGACTGTTGAATTAGTTTTTTTACGTTTAGTTCTGCTTGATGAGGTCAGAACAGTAATTATTGTATTGTTATTGATCTCAGGAAACGTTGGGGAAAGCAGAAGAAATATTTGGCACAGATAACAAAGATCTTTTCCTCTCGTTTCAAGGACTTCTCAACCGCAACATGCATTAAGGTTTACGCTAAATCTCACATGTGGTAAGCTAAATACATCCTTTTCCAGCTCTTTATATCTGGTAGATGCAATCATTTTTATTGAAAAAAAGCTGGTTTTAAGGTTAAACCTCTTTCAGAAATTGATTAGGCTCTTTATAAGCATGAATATTGGTTACCATATGGTACTTCCTCGGCAAGTCCAACTTTGTTTATGTTGGAGGTTTTGATCTCATTACAACTATATGCCTATTTGTTTGCTTCTTTGTTTCAATGATTTGAGGGATGATGGTTTCTCACTCTGTTGCATGAAGCATTTACATCACACCTAATTTAATTGGAAAAAGGGAAAGGAAGTTACTCCTCGTTCTTCTGTTTCAGCTTCTTGCTGTTGTTAGTCCTCCCCTTTTCAATCTTAGTGATTCATAGAGAATTGGGACTGTTTACATAGGAATGCAAACTTTAAAAGATTGGGGCTAGAGAGTAGAGATGTAACGGAAAATAGGTGAAACGGGACAATTCTTGCCTCCTATGGTAAAACTCCAAATTCTCTAAATACCCTATTATAAGAAGAAGAGAATATATTAGTAAGTGTAGCTAAGTATTAAGAGAACAAGTAGACCTCAAAAATCATAAACAAACATCAGTAATTCAGTTAAACTGAATATCACTTTTGCAAACATCGTTGCAAATGTTGTAGGGGGAAGACCAATTTGAGAGGCTAAAAAACTTCTGTCCTAAAGTATCGTCGACTGAACTGCTAGGTTTTTAGTGATTCTGCCCTAGAATCTTTTAGAAAAGTATACATTTTGCATTCTCTGAATTTTTTTTTTAAATTCTAACTATAGGCTGAGAGACATGACCTTGAATAATTGAATTAGAAAGGGGATGAGATTTAGGGCAGGTCAGAGTAGTGGAGTTCGCCGGTCCAAAACCAGACTGGACATCTGTGGACTGGAGACTGGAATTTTTTATATCTGAAACCTAGATACCGAACCAGCTAAGTTAGGACAGGGATCGGAATGGACCAGAAAATTAGGTCCAAATCCGGATTGGAGCATTCAGGATCGGTCATTTTAGTTTCACCGCGTAAAGTGACACTGATTCATGTCGCATGAATAATTTGCAAAGCAAAGAAGTAATGTCTTTTATGAAAAGTAGAACTTACCAAGGGCTCGTTTGGTACAGATTATACTTTTGATTATATGTTTTACTTAAACTGAAAACAAATTTTCTTATAATTTCTGCGGTTTTCTGAAACTGTTCGCAATTTTGACTTCTCATGCTACCCTTATCCAATATAAACAGATAGGATCTCTCCAAAAATTCTCTCCTATTGCTTCTCTTTCTCTATGTTACTGATTTTGCTCAAATGTGCACCATATAATCACAGAAAACAACAAGTTTTGAGCAATTCAGAGTAGAAAATGCAGGGGAAAGCATATAGCTTGACAGTGACATTCAAGGAGTCACTTTCATGCAATAAATGTCTCAGAGAAAAGACTAGACTGAAACTTGAGGCTATTCTTTACATGTGACTCTGATAAAATGAACAAGGGATATGTAATGAGTCTAGGACTCGAATTACTGAGTTTGTTCTCCACACAGGTAGAGCCCCTCCCAATCCCTCCAAAAAGGTAAGGAAATAAGAGTAATAACACAGAGCAAAATAGCTCAGAATTAAGAGGTTTTCTATATCATAGTCTGTGTAATATATGACTTAGCATTGCCTTATATAGGTCTAGATACAAGCTGTCCATTCTATGACATGGCACACGACTCAGTGTGGCATTCAGATTATCTTAGGGAAATATCTAGATAATTACTAGCATAACAAGCAAGTTTACTTCCTAATACAAGAGTACTATGGCAAATATCCTGATAATTCAAAAGACTAGTTGGTATCCTTGGCATTTTGTGCATCTAGGGAGTGGTCCTGCCCCAGCTGTCACTATCAGATGACAGTGGTCCTGCCTGACCCCTTAGGAAGTGAACCTGCACAGCTGCAGCTGAAATAAGGGTCTTTGATGCACAAGAATAGCTCGCATAGGATTTCTCCATTGTGTGATATTGAAGCTAGTGATGTGTAGACTGATGTGCCTTATTCCTATTGCTGAATTTTATAAAGATAGAACTTAGCCTATGATCAGAGTGACCATAGACTTAGCATGGTTGTTTGCCTCAGGTAGCTTGAACTGTAGTGGCATTCCTTTCCATATCACAAATGTGTTGCACTCCCGAGTAGTAGACTGGAGAGTAGACTGTATCATCAAGCTTGCCTCATGAGCTCCTGCTGCAAAATGTTACCAAATTTTCCATGTCCACAACAAACAATCTAATTCATACACGTTTAATAGGCTAGTAAATTTTCATGTTTTTATTCAAATCCCTCACGCACCCTCGTACTAAAAGACAGTAAAACAAAAAAAATACAACTAATACTAATTGTCGTGAAGAATGAGAGAATTGGTCACTTTAATTTGATCACAATGCTCAAAACAGTGCATGAAGGATTTACCAGAACCCTAGGTTCAACGATTTTCATTGCTTCACAAAGTTGCAGAGAAACTATAAGATTATAGTGAAGGAGGAAGACACCTTCAACCCTTCAATAAATCACAAAGTAAGCATGAAAGATAATATGAAGAATGTATTTGCTAATCAAAAGGATTAATTAATGTGTTGTAATCGAAGATATATTAAAATTTGAGTTTTGAGAGGAGGGTGGGGAGTCTGCTAATTTTCGAGAGGAAGCGTATGTGTTCTAAAACCACTAAAGGTGGAGCTGGGGTCCTCTAGTGTTTGTTAAAAACTCTATGAGGTAGAGTTTTATTCTAACCTTTTTTTGCAATTCTGTCGCAAAAGCCACATCACATCATTGCTCCCATTATTCATTGTTTCCCCCCCTTTTTTCCTTTATTCCTATCCGCACCACCAATTGGACAAACTGAATCACAAACTAGCCCTTGTGAAGGCTACAGTTTTACCACCTCCTTCATGGAAGACGGTAAAATCGTCCGTGCTTTTCCACCACCACTACTCACCATAGCCATAACTGTTGCCTTCAAAAACCACCATAGCCCTCCTTGTCTTCTCCTCCACCACCACATTCTCCTTCCTTGCTCTGTCAAACCACCTTCGCCTTTCTCTACCAATTTCATTGTATAGCTTGTGCGTCCATTTCCCTCTTATTTATAAAGCCTCACACAAACCTTAAAATCTCAAAACCCCTCTATTTTAGTGTTTGATGCCGCCCGAGCGACAATTTTGGCGGCCGGTGACCTTTGTTGCCATAAAATAATAATAGCCACATTTGGATTGGGAGTGGTCGATAAACTTTCGGATCCTTATTGGTGGTTGTCCGTAATTTGCAATGGTAAAGAAGTCCGGTGGTGGTGCATGTTAGACGTGGAGTGATCAAATAATGGTTGGATGACTATAAGTTGCGGGATTGGTTTTTTTTATTTTTTAATTTACTATTAAGATAAATTAAGGAGATATGACTTTGGAAATATTGGATGAATTAGATGAAACAAATTCTACAAGATCAAGTTAATTCACTACTCTAGAGGATCCGTTCGTAATTGTGGTTTCCAATATTCCATTGGGAGAGGGAGGGAGTGAGAGGGAGGGGGGGGGGAGAGAGAGGGAGGGAGAGGGAGGGAGGTCCAGTATAGTTTTCCTGTTCAGACCGGACTTTTGAACACCCCTAGGTGGGTGTGAGACACTAAAATATCACCAAACTTTTCAACAGCATCACATCTAGGATAGGTAAGACCCCACAACTTGACTGAAAGAGGGTGTGAATTTGGGTTTGGAATATCAAAGCATGATACTTTGGCTACATGTAGGATTGAGGAATGTGACCATAAGAAGACACGAGAAGATTGGCAAACATGGTAGCAATCTGTTTTGCGTGGAAGCCTCTTGAAGTTCGTCGTTCCTCTTCCATTAAACAATTTGCTTACAGATTTTCAATGACTTTTTGGTGGGGGTG
>CAAKMY010094486.1:9235-37485 GCA_901111285.1 Corrigiola litoralis | reverse complement strand
ACAAATAAGCATTTAATTTGTCCTCGGTGTAGCTCACAATATAGGTAGTCAAAACTGACAAAAAAAGTATGAAGTTTATTGTGGGATGGAGGTTAGTAATACATACCTTTGTAACATTGTTGAATAAATCAGAGTACAGCTTCCTTAGCAGAGGCCTGATACTGCCTTCTTTGCTTTGGATAATTGTGTAAATATCCTGTTTTAGATAGGCAGCGTTTCGCCTTAGTTCTCGCTGTGCTTCTTGCCAAGATTCTTCTTCTATGAGAGACTTCACATCTAGTAGAGCATGCGCATGCTCTCTGATCGTACTCTCAGCCTGTTCAACTGTTTGATCAGGAGTCGTCCATCTAAACTCAAAACAGTTCGCAGTTTTGTCGCTTGTAAGTGCTTCTGTTGCTAAGAAAAACGAAGCCATTAGTGCTATTGATCCCACTCTTCTACGGATAAACAGCTGAAGTTTGGGATTTTCCGTGACAACACGAGAGGATCTTGTGCAGCAGGTAAATACAGGAGGAAGATTCCGCACACTGCTTCGAGAGACCAATGAAGCAAGTGCCATAGCAAGACTTCTGAATTCTGATGGTTAGACCGGACTAAGCTACCGGTCTGCTCATATTTGCCGCTTCTGAAAAGGATGAAAAATAAAACATCCATGACTTTTCGTTGGAGATTCTAATTTCTGAAGCCATGCCGAAGAGTGAAAATTTGACAATTTCAACTACATCTAGGTGATACAAAAAAGATACTGAGATGCAGCTGCACACCTAAGCATAGACCAAACAAAAAGCATATGCAAAGCAAAATTCTGCGTAGTTGAAAGATAAGATCAGTTTATATCCCTCGGGCTTATGCATGACAACTTATCTGCATACTCTTCCAATCAGATCGATGACCAACATGTACTTTGTCTAGTAACACAGGTACATTAAAATTAAAAGGGCTCCGCACAACACAACAACGAAAAATCGTTGAGGGTGGATATGAACAGAGAATCTTAATGCGTCAACAAGGATAAGGCATTCAAAATATATGAAGCTATCTAGAGCACTGTCTCATTTCAGCCCCAGTGAATTGGCAAATGACCACTCAACCCATACAATGATACAATAGCTATAGAGTTACAAGATTTTCAATACATCATTTGCCTTTGTCTAACAAGGCAGTCAGTTTCAAAATAGAAACAGGGAAATATACATAGATGGTACTCCATTATGTCCATATGACCATATCTATGTGTTTGTTACCTTAAATGTAAGTCCAACTTACGTTTCGTTACTAATCGTACTCCATTTAAAACAGAAACACAAAGCAAACACCAAAAGGGCCAAAGGAAAGAGAAACAATACTGCCAGCAACCAAACTAGACATATTTCTTTGTTTTGTACAAAGCAAATGCAATTTGAATAACGGAGTACTACATTATTTCACCCCTAGCAATCTACCATAGTGAGGCCTACAATTTTGCAATATCCCCTTGTTGAAAACGTCTATGACAGGCAGCTTTTCGATTTGGATTACGACTTAAGATAGACTGAATATAACTGTCCTATGAACATGTCCTTATTAGATTTTCTACATAGTAATAGGACAGAGAATTTCATCTCTCGATCATGGCTCAAATGCTAACTCCTAACGGACTACGAAGGTATGGCCGTATCAGTAAGGCTACAAGCCTACAACTACAAGAGCTTCTATGAAGTTGTTTACATTCGACCCTCCATTACACCGTAACATTAACATAATGTAATGCCTACTTTTCAAGAGTGAACCTATATGTGGCTATGTAACTACCACTACATAAAGAAGTAATCAAACACATCGCCCTTCATGTTAGTCTCCTCCCTCCACTTCTTTTCTATCGTATTTGAACTAAACATACTCCATTACATTACAAAGTTGATTACATGCTACCAAACGTAGCCATAGACTTAATATCCCATTCTGACATTCTCCTATTTGTAACCAATAAATTTATCCATGTTAATGCTATTTGCTATATAACCATACATAGTTACATACTGCTGCTATTTGGTAACTTTGTGAAAAGGGAAAAAGCACTTCTATAGGACCATACCTCAGAATCATTACGGCAATATATATAACATCATATCCATTATGTACTAATGAAGGTTTTCTACTTTATGAATGTAAGTATATTTACAACGAAAGTAGACGGTCATTTCTAATAATTTGTGTTTATTACCGGTCACCATGATGGGAGTGGGAGAATGTATAAGCAGTAAGTAAACCCAACTGCAGAATGAAAGAAAGAAAATGGCAGTAACGAAATTACCTGTCACAATGGACGTACTTAAGAGCAGCGGACGTGGAGGTAGTGAAGTGATATTGTTTCAGCTAAACAGGAAGAGGATGGGGCGCGATAATGCCACACCCATCACATGGGTGATATTCTTTTAGCCTTAAAGGAAAACAAAAGAATGTAAATGAGTAAACACTTGTTACTCTCTCATATTAAAAAAATGTAAATGGGAAAAAACTTTTTACTCTCTCATATAAAAAATATGTTCTCACATTTGAAAAAAGTTTTTGATCATTAATTTAGTACTCGAAATACTTCGTTAGAAATTACCAAAGTCATTACATTAGGTGGGTACGGAAAAGTACTTTTATAATATCAAATTTGTTTGATTTTTAAGTATATGACTTGAGAGATATTTGAAAGTCAAAAGACTCTCTTCGAAATATGAAAACGACAAATAATTTTCTTCTAAAAAGGGAGTTAGCTAGGAGTATGTAAGAATGACCTCAACTCTGCAAATTTTTTGTTCAAGAACCTGATTATTTTTTTATTTTTTTAGGTGTTTAAACACCTCAATATATTTTATGGACAAAATGTCCTTCATTATTAAGTATATTTTATAAAAAAACATAAAAAAATTCTTTGAATTTATTTTCAAATGTATTTTCATTTTAATGCATAGGGTAGAGAAATAGCTTTAGTGATCATAGGCATTATCTCCTCTCGTCATTTGAAGGTTAGTTGCTTGTATCGATAAGGGAAATTCGAATATGTGAGCCCTCAATCAATCCTTACCACTAGTTAAGTTCCTTTGTTTGTTTATTATTTTTTTTCACAAGCCAATCGTTCTTCATATTCTAAACTCATGATTATAACATGAATCTATCATATGATATTATAAATATGAGCAATTTGTTTATTTTACAGTCAAGTGGATATTGTACGGCGTACCTATTTTTAGGAGTGTTCAATGCTAACCTTTGGACCTATCTCGTCGTATTATTGACATAATTATACATATGATAGCAAGGTTGGCCCAACCTAACAAAAACTATTGATTTTGAGTCAATATGATCATTTTTTATACTATAAATGAAATGACTTTATTTCAAATGAAAACCACTTTAAAATGGTCTAATTTTAGAATTAGACAGTATTATACAAGATATTTTGCATGCTATACACCTGATACTAATAGTACATGATAAGTTACTACTTCTCTACATGCAATCCTCTAAGCCTACCTTGTTAATTTGTAATATTGAAGATATGGTAATCCCTTTGATTTTACTATAAGTATTTTGGGTCAATTCAACTAATGATTGACCTTGAGAATAAGAGAGAAGAGTGTGGGGTATGTGGAGTTGGAGAGGCACGAGAAATCAATCCTTATATTGTGGACCCATGTCCATGTTATTAGATGGTCTCTCCCCAATTAACAAGGGAAAAAAAAGTGATTTACAAGATTTAAAAAAAAAAAAACTATCAGATTCTCCCTCCCATCACATCTTTATCTCTAGTGGGTCCACCTTCTAATATGGATAGGGATCCATATTATAATTTGCGACGAGCAATGGGGCAACATGGACATGAAATAAACGCATATCTAATGGTGGCTTAGCAAGTGTAAGATCAATAAATACAAGCGAGGTTTTTTATTTTTTTTTTCATTTTTTCTAAATGGAAGAATAAAAATGTTTAGCAGACCATCAAAGCCGCAAAAATGGTATAGAACAGGGCCTTGGTTAAACTATATAAAATGTCACAACTCACAGTAGAAGAAAATTTCTTCAATCCGCAAGATGGTTTAAAGACATGTCTAAGCACATTGAAAATCCAGAAGACCAAGAATAATTCAGTTAGGAAGAGAAAGGAGTTAAAAGAAGCAATAGCTCACAAGTCACAACAAAAGTGGAGTAGATAGCATTATGAGAATCGTCTCCTTAGCTGATATCATAGCATGTAAGTAATGACCAAATGTATGAACTTAAACTCAGTCTTACTCTTTCAATGACTACATATTCTGATAAAACAAGCTACATAAGTCCTGATAGTGCTCACAGTAACTTGAGGCGCTAGAAAACGTGTATTTAAACAAAATCTACTGGTTTCATATTAGAATTTAAGGCATGAAGCCTCCCAGAAGTGGGGTCGGTACTCAGGACTTGCTACAAGGACACCGGGAAGCCGATTTGTCTCCAGTCTCTTACTATTTAGAAGAGGCTAGACGTGGAATAAGATCTTTAGTGTGACTTCCAACTGCGACCGTCTAATCCCTATGTTAGGAGTATGACTCAGTCCCCTGCTTCCCCAACTTCTGGACATCCTCGGGCGAGAGTATTTTTATATACCAGACATTGTTCAAAAATGCCCTGCAAGGAAAAAAAAAACGCAAGTAGCTGATCTTACTGTACCTGGAAATAAAAGCAATGCTAATAAACATTTGAGTATATTATTAAAGGAAAGACCAGATTTGAGCACTGAACTTGGTTTTTTCTAAAAGAAAGGTTCCGCCTTACCAAAGCAAAGGAAAGAACACAGGGTGGTGGGGGAAAACTTATAGTCGACCTGAAGAAGAAAAAAGAAGCAAAGGGGCTCTTGCAGCACATCTATTACCAAATAGGACATAACATTTGCCAGAGGCTAAGGTGTAGTTCTAGGCTAGCAACAGATAAGATTGTAGGTTTACACATTCCCAAAGAATGTAGGGTGGTGGTGGACTTGTGCAGGTGGCCTACTGTTTCGTATAAGCGTCTAAGACTATGCACCAGTGAAGAAAATTAAAGACAAGGAAAAAAACGCCAGCAAAATGTGTGTAACAATCATCTATTGAGCTATTAACAAGGATTACTTACTCCCAAGGGTCGTCTCCAAGGAGAAGTACATCATTCTCCCTGTCGACAAATACAAGCTGCCAGCCTGATCTCAGAGGGTCGTCTAGCTTTCCCTCAATTCCAAACATCTGACCCAGCTCTTCACGCAGCTCATGATAGCTGCTGAACCTGGAGATGTCTAAAGAGCGCCCAACTGATCCGGATTTATAAACCTGCAAACAATAAATACCACAAAGCACTTCAGCTTGTGCCGGCAACCTTCAAAATTTAGCCTCAGAAGCTTTTATCTTTTGAATTAGTGAGCACCTTCACATATGTCCTTGTTGGGTTGGACAGGTCACCCTGCCCCTCACTGTGCAACTCGGGGGAGCTGCTATTGCAACCATACACAGAATTGTGGAATCCAGAAGCTCCTGATGGTATTGAGCATATATCGGTATCAGTTGAAGAAGTGCGATAATTGGTCGGCATTGTCATGGGTAATACCAGCCCAGAAGAATCAATATTAGCACCAAACACATTATGACTCTGCACATCTAAGCTACAGTTTCCAGTCTCTAACGAAACATCCTTCCCAGGATATGGTGGTAGCGATACAGCATCCCCAAAGGCATTAATGGGCGTGTATGAATTCAATGACACCAAGGGATGTTGAGAAGTCTGTTCATTTAACATACCATGATTTATGTTTGTTAATTCTGACAAATTACCAATTCCTTCAGGACGAATGGAACCCAGAATATTCTGTACAGGGGAATGAGTGGAAGTAGAGAGTTCAGTGTGAGCATTGTTCTCTGTTTTGGCAAGTGATGACGCCATACTAGGTTGCTGCCTGCTTTGCATTTCATTGTTCTGAAGCGAAAACACTTCCGCACCACATAACTGCTGGTTTTGCAGTCCGTCGTGTTGCTTAAAGTATTCCTGCTGCATCACGCGCTGGGGAATGCTGTCCTTTGAAACTTGGGACTGTCCTTGCAGAATATGTTGGGAAATAGATGGATGGATCAGTTGCTGCTGTTGCTGCAATGTATGATTTTGACTTGCTGACTGTTGGAGGTAATTCATTTGCTGTTGCAACTGCATCAATTGCGGATTTGCAACATCAGATCCTCTTAAATTCTGTAAACTGGATGATAACAATGCTTGATACTGCTGATTTTGACTGCTCACTGGAAGTAGATTGTCAACTCTTGTCTGCATCCAAGGGTACATCCCCATAGACTGAAAGTTCAAGGAGTTAAGACCTTGTTCACCACCTTGTCCTCTCAACCACATTAAGCTGTTTGCAGGATCATCCAAAGTATCTGCAGGATGAAGTAGTGTAGGCGATAATGTGTTAGAAATTTACAGCCAATGCCCTCTCATCTTTCATCGTTTAATCCCTACAAAATGAAATTCAGAGTACGTCCCCACATGGATTGTCTTATATCTGTTGCAATTTGAAACAATTTTTCCCTTTTTCCCTTTACGAAAACGATTTCGAAGAAAAAATATTCAGATTGTAATTGAATCAACTTAGGCTTATAAAGTGGTGAGATATTAGTTGCTGTGTCCATGCAAGAACAGGACAGATATAAGAGGCATAAGAATGAATACAACAAGGTGTGAAGAAGAATCTAACTGGTGACACCTTCTGAGGTTGTAGCACAGGCATCTGGGACAGTTACAGGGCTTTTAATTAGGAGACAGACTTTGAAGTTTCACATACCAAGCGCCCTGGACCTAGGTCCTTACAGGCGGCCAGATCTAACTTCACATGGAGTATTATGTTTGTGTACCAGATATCTGGTAATTATTTTAGGTTGAAAGGATAGGATGTACAAGATTACCACTAGCTCAGACTGTAATAGTTACCCATCAATGTTACTGGATGCAATAATAATAAGAAAGTTGATAATGACATCATCATAAGATTGAGGATAGTGAAATTAGGAGTTGCAAGTAGACCATAGTGAATGTTTCACTGGAGGCTATTTTTAATTGCTAAATGACCACTTCAAAATAATCACAATAATGATAAAGAGTAGCTGCTTTCTCTACTCTGAAATTTTAGGATCATGTCAACGACAATTCATGGCTCCCGTAAGATTATAGCCAAAAGACTCACCCTACAATCTTTTTTCTGTTCGATAACTTCAGTATAAACTAATGTAAACCATACAACTGCCTCAGGAGAACATTAATTGTGCTAGCTACCTCTCAACTGAGACACATTTATGACAGCCAGCCAAGAAACTGAAGAAGATAAAGCAAGAGAAAAGAAATAACAAAAGGGGAAAAGGGGGAGGGGGGGGGGTTTACAATGGAAGTCTACACTACCTGACAGCGATGATGTACCAGCATGCCAAGGTCTTTTGAGCCTGAGGGGAAAGAGAGAGGGATACATGGGGAAGGTTGTTAGAGGTTCAATCTCCCATAATGACACTCGGGGTTGTCTCTCACCAGCAGTTGATTCATCCCAGCCAACCTGCTTGTGAAAAAGCGCAGTAAAATTAGAGCAAAAGGAGACATGTAAAAATGTAATGTACAAGTAGAAGGCTCCATCACTTATATCATCAACACTAGATTTTTTGGCAAGGAGGGAAATCAAAGGAGAAATCGCAACTTACATTAAAGTGCAGAATATACAATGGGAAAAGTAGTCTATAGATGATACCTTCACAGATCTCCAATGAGAATTCGGCCAACGAACAGAATCTAGGTCAGTGATTCCAGTAATCGTGCCCATGTATCTACAAAGTACAATGTTGCGGCAATTAAATATACAACTATTACTCATATAACCAGTTCTTTATTAAAAAAAATAAGAAATAATTAATGAAAAAAGGACACCCTTGTAATTTTTTTTACCTCCGAACACTTGATTCTTCCGTCTCAAACAGCATACGAAACCGCATCCCAACAGAAACGCGTGTGTGATACACAGCTTTAAAATATTTCGACAGAGGTATGACAAACTCTGATGGACTTGCCCTGAACCGAGTTATAGAAGTGCAGCATTGACTGTTAAAAGAAGATAGAGAAGAAAAAAAATAACTTGCACGAGGAGAAATTTAACAAACAAATCAGGAGAGTTCGGAACTTATAATCATTTTAGATGTAATACTGACCTAGGGTTAAAGAAGACTGTAAAACAACTATTGGTAGCAGCAGCATGAGCTGCAGCTGCTAGAAGCCCTATATGCATACTGTCACTTGATAAAACAGATGATGGCATCACAGTTTGAGGTCGAGTGGCTCGCCGAATTCCCAGAAGCAATTGGTTCTTCTCGTTCCTAAGTTAACATTAAATAATCATGAACTTAGTACAGGACGAGAATGTAACTTGGACAATCACAATATGATAAACGCTTCAGCATTAAAAAAATAGCAATCAAGAGAACGATATTAACCATATAAACAATACTGAATCTCCAGCAACAAGCCTTTTCGCACTGACAAAGACACTCCACCCTGTAGTAAGTAGATGCCGTTTGGGCTGTCCTGCATAACAGAAATATAACCTGTTACAAAAGAGATTTCGAAGCAGACGGAGACAAACATTGACTATATGCTGTTAAGACAGAAGCCAAAATCTCAAAGCACATAAAATTTTTGTAAGTAGCAACTGAGGAAAGCTGATGGCTACCTAAATTAAAAGTTTACCAAGCCAACATGCAAAAGATATCAATGCTACAACCATGAGACCAATCTATTCCATGTTTCTCAATGGCATCCACAGCTCTGAGGACAAAATGCAAAAATTAGAGAAAGCTCTACCATTAAGCTATTTGTCAGCTAGGAACAAAATGGAAAGAAAGAGCTCCAGGATATTCCTCGAATGACAAAGACTGAGAGGGGTGTAAATTTCACGAATCTTCAACGCAAAGATAGATTGACGGGTGTCAGACTCTAAGAGGCAAAAACCTCGACTACGTATAAAATGTCAAAGATGAAAGCAAAAATGCCAAAGAACCAGTGACTGTAAAACAAGCTCAAACTATCCACAGACACACGGACACACGGACACACACACAAAAAAAAAAAAAGAAAAAGAAAAAGAAAAAAATCTAACACTGCTACTTGACCCAGAGCCTACTTCCATTAGTAACTTTACTATTAACAGTGTCTATCAAGCAGAGTCTTATGAATTTATGCGACTATGGCATTGGAGAGAATAGCACAAATGGCACATGACTTCTGCACAATGATTCACTGCTAAACAACTAACACTTGAAAGCAGCTTGTAGCGATGGGGAGCATTTGCTGCTCGCGGTTGAAAAACCTTTAGTATCATCAAAGAGCTTATTCTTCATCATTGATCCAGCACATTAATTAACTATTAATCAGCATAGAAGTTTCAGTGTTCCAAAGAACCACCTCATCTTTTAGAAGTGATCGTTGCAAGTTATCTAATGACCTAGATAACACAATGGAGTCGGCAAAGCCTCAAAAATCTCTCTGATACAATCAGCATTCAAATTCTAACCAGTAAATTGAGTCAACAACACCAAGCCACATAGTATCCTACAAGCTCCATCTAAAAATGACTACTCTTCCTCAACTGGTCTAGATGAGTTACTAGAATGACTTTGGCATCAATGGTGTATCTAACTTTCCAAGACGTCTCTAACCCCTCCAAAAACATTAGCGAAAAGCAGCTTTCTATCCTTCAGAACCCCCAATCAACCCAAAACTTGGAAAAGCAACCTCAGAACACTGAGGAAACAGAAGAACAATGCTACCTCTTTAGTGCAGCATCTAAATGTGCAATAAAAATTGTATGTCTGTAAGTTCTTATTGTCCTAGAGGAAACACAATTTCAAGGAAACTTGCACCAGGCAGTGGAAACAGCAGGGAGATCTATCAAATGTAACAAGAATAGAACCTTTCATAATCAATTACTGAGCACAATGGCAGTCGAAGACATGCATACTCTTTGTTCCACCTTCTTGTTGTCAATATTTAGGGCCACTACCCTAGACAAGAAGGGAAAACCTGCTCAATCTTCTCGGCATTAGAGATCTGCTGCTTGAGCTGGACTTTACATGTAGCAGAGAGGGACCACATCATGTCTTGGTTACTCTGATCTGCTGAAACCTTGTAGTTCCATATAAATCATTTTCTACACACTATTTACATGCTGAGAAGTGTTCTTCTGAAGGTAACACTACCTCTTCCTACTCAACTCTTACATGCTGAAAGATTCTCTCACAACTCAAGCTAATCGGTGCTCATTGCCCACAGTGATGATGGTTCTTCTCATGCGTCAAGCAGTAAGATCCAACTATAAACAGCACTAGGGCAGACAAGTGTAATGGGCAGTGTCTACCATCACTCTCCATCTCATTGATCCACATCAACAAATTCTATCAAGAAACTTAAACCTGATTTATGAATGCTAGATATATTATAGACAGAGTGATGGTCAAAGTATCAATTCTCCTACTATTTTCTATGCAAAAATTTCAGAGTTGGACAAATCAAAGCTTCTTCACTGATACAGTCACATGTTACTTCAACAGTAATATATTCATCTCGTGATGACAATTTCTCCAGAAACTCCGTAAAAGAGGAGGAGCTGGGGGCAGAAGAAAAGAAACGAATGAAGGCATATAGAACTGTAGCAGTAGGACGCCCGTCTTACGGCCAGCAGGCACCTTCAGGATGATTAGCCAAGCCTACCTACGGGATTTCTTTCCTGGAATCTCCCACTGAGCGGGTAGGAAATCAGAAGAGACTGGACCAGACTATAGCTTTGCGATGGAGGAGTGAGAAGCTGATAGCCTATTCGTTCTTTCTTTTAGCACATTATAAAAGCATATAATTCAGCTGGAAACTTTTTAAACACACACATCATGAGCTCAGAAATTAGAAGCTTGAATGGAGGATAAGTGGGAAACCAAATACCTCGAAAGATATGTCTGAATTTCCATTCAACATCATGTAGATCCCTAGCAATCAGCTCCTGACAAGGTGGTTGCTGAGTATAGTCCTGCAGGAACAAGCAAAGCTATTAAAACAAGAACTTTCAGGAAATAGAAATTATTAGGAAGAAAGACAATACCAATGGAGGAAAAACTTTCTCAGCTGCACGGCGAGGAACAGAAAACCCTCCATGTGTACTGGTGTCACTGGCGGTCAATGTTTTGCAGAAGTAATTGGTGGGCTGCCGGCTTGGGATTCCAAAATCTGCTGGAAGATAAATATCCTTTTGCTCTTGCTGCAAGCACATATTCAGAAACAACGATTTTGTTATCCACTCCGTCAACGAAATCATGCGATCATAGTAAATACAACTACAATATCACAACACTAACCGGACTCAAGGGCTGCAAAGTCATCTGAGCATAGACTTCATCTGTCTCAACATCAGCCTGAAATCACAGAACAGTAAAAGGTTCAGTTCAGCTCTTGCTTTCATACTTAAAATCTCCCCTCGCTTCCTTGAGACAATCAGATTGTCCTTACGAATACTGAATCTTAAAATCAAAAATTTGCTATAAAATCCGAGATTAGGAGCATAGGACAAACATGCATTGTGACATTGTGGAGTTGGCAGATCAACTGCGGAGGTAAATTGGGGTAATTGGGTATCTGACCATCAATATCTCTATTAGTTGTAGCAGCAACCTGAGTTCAAATAGGCAAAGTTCAAATCAAATACTGATCATTTCTTCACCATATAATTACACTATAAAGCAACCAATAAGCCTTGCAGTTAAACCTGTTCACTATGACCCTGAGGGAAGTAGACAACACGACTTCCGGCGGCCGGAAGGCACACCAGTGGGCCAGCACAAGCATGCCACAATTCCGAATTCAAACACTTCTTCTCATTCCCTACAACAATCCCATTTCAGCACATGTATTAAACAGACAATACAAGAACCATATCCAACAACAAGCATCATACTTTATTTGTTCTCTAAGGATCTTTTACCATCACAACAACCAAAAATATCTCATAACAACAAAATTCCATAAAACAAACATTATGTTCACATTAAAGGTACCTACATCTTATAACAAAACATTAAATAATAAGAGCAAAAGAGTGACATATACCTTCATGCCCTTGCTGACCCAACCCTGAAGTTGAAAGCTTCATATTACTAAAAACTAACTAAGACAATACTTACTTTCATGTAACTCGCTAAAAATCTCCCACTTAAACAAACCCAACTCAAATCCCTTATTTCCCATAAAAACTCTTTTCTTCCTAATAATCACCACATTCCTTCCCTTCATTAGTTCTCAACACCACAACACACACAAACACCCCCCTAAAAATGGCAAAAAAACCCCTAAAAAACCCTCAAACACCCCACATTCACCAAAACCAAAACAAACCCATTTCACTAAACACCATTTCCTTCCACACCCACATCTTAAAACACCAAAGAACCCAACTTTTTTTTTTACCAAAAATAGCAAAAAAAAAAAAAAAAACTCAGCTTAGCTAGCACAATGAGAGAGCACAAAGTTCAAGACATGGTGGAAAAGCAAAACCCATATCAAAGGCACAATCTTTTTCACTTATAACAGTAAAAACAACAAGCTGAAAAAAGAACAGTAAGCAAAAATATAAACAGTTTATATAAGTAACTATATAAGCCGACCAGAAGTCACCAAGTAGTAATAAGAGCAGAAGAGAGAGAGTGAGGAAATAAAATGAAGTGAGGAACAAAAGAAAAGAGCATGAAATGAAGGAGTATACTATAGTGTTACTACTATATAATATGATATGATGTTTTTATTTTTGTTGTTACACATTTAGACATTTGAATGAAATAATAATAGTAATAGTAAGAAGTGATTGTGCATGTTTGTGGAAAAGGGGAGATCGTGGCCGTAGGATGGGCCGTACAGAGTGAATCGTTGGCGTTGGTTGGATTAGCTGATGCTCCCACTGATATGACAGCAGGCATGTGCCCCCATCCTTCAGTGGTCGTTGTCAGAAATTTGTAAGAGAGAGGGGGTACGGATTTTTGCCCATCAAACTCACTAAATATATATTACTATCAAATTATTGAAGGGTCTACTAAAGATAGATTTCAGTAGAGATTCAGATGATGGAGAAAGATTTAAAGTTTAATACTATAACTATATATTATGATACTTGTATGTTGGTAAAATAATTTAAATTTAATAAAGAGAATGATGAATGAATGAAGTGTTGATTAGTTAAGTCTTTTGCTTTGCTTTCCTTTTCTAGTTTCTACTACTCCTCTCCATATTGCAATGCAACTTTAATTTCCTTTTAGCATATCCCCTTTTACTGTTGTCATTTTCAAATTGAAAGCTATTGCCTAACCTTCTCTTTCTTTTTTTGTTTAAGTAATTAAGGAACACTTGTCCACTTTTTTAGTTTTTCCTTTTTACTTTTGGATATGATGTATACTATGTTCTTTAGATTGTGTAAATCCAAGGATATATTATGTTATTTGGTAAAGGGAGAATTTGGCTAGGTGATTCTCTACTTGTGTTTGAATGCTTTTGTTCAACTAAGAGAAAGAATAAGGGTGTCTTTATAACTAGCTAGAAATATTTTTTTTCTTTGTGTTTACCATTTATGGAAAGGTATATAAAAAAGCTTTTTAAAGATTGAAAAATATCTGATAACTGATGATATGGTAATTTTTTTGCATAATTTACAGTTGGCTAAGAATCATGAATGATTTCAAATTGTGTCTGATTGGTTATAACTAGGGGAAAAAAACAATTGGAGACAATACTCAATTAGTTAAAAAGCCACCTAAATGGGTTTGCTCAAGTGCTCAATTGGTTAAGGCGAGAGGTAAGATTCTTTTTGGTTTCACATCTAAACCCTTTTAATGGCTTATAGGTTACTATGGGAGGAATATATGCTTGAAATATATGTCATTTGAGTCATAGCATGTCACAATGGATACACAAATTATTAGAAGAAACCGTCTACTTTTATTATAAAAGTAGACCACCTTTTTACTAGGTAAATTTTCTTATACACCCTACAAGCCCAAACTAGTTGTAAATTTATATGTCTTTATTGGGCCAGCATGGGTTGGTCTACTTTTATATTAAAAGTAGACGGTCTCTCCCAAGACTAGCTGGGATGGATAATAGTGTAGCTAATTGATATATGTGTGGTAAAAAATACAGTTCTAGAATAGGGGAAAGGATTTTGATATATTCCTCTATTTTTTCATTTCACTATATTTTGACTTGCACACTTATCGATATACCATTTTGACCATCAATAAGTCATTATATATTATCAAGAAAATTATAAAATCTTCATGGTTAGGTATATATTAACAATATTTTTATATAATTTTACTTTCTTATATTTTTTTAACTATAAATTTTGAGTTATAAATGGTCAACACATAACCCTGAATAGTGTTAAGAGTCAAATGTAGTGAGCTGAAAAAAAATATAAAGGGAACATATGTTTTTAAACCATAACACTAAAAATACTAATAGTGAAATCCTTAAGTAGTAAATATATCTATTGCCACCTTTAATTAGCAATAATTTTGACTAATATATATTTTTAAAAACAAATAGAGAGTGGATGCTTATCTAGCTTGTTATGAGTTTTAGAAAGGACTTCATTGTTGATATATTGTGTTTGTCTAAAGAGTGTGATATGTTGTTGAGATGATCATCAGAAGTTATTAGATGATGCTTCTAATGGACTTTGAAGTTTGAAGTCAAGAGATGCAAATCTAGTCCAAGCACTCAACACATGATCGTATTGTTATGCTTATACCATCACTGTACTACAACTCAATAAGATGAGAAACCTCCCTATAAGCCCATACAATCCTCACTTCAACCCTAAAAAAGAATACCTTGTTACTAAAATATGTGGTAGAATATCGTATTAATCATATCAAACCATCTATATCTTTGAAGTGTTACAAATTACCTATTTTTTATTTATTTCAACATGGGAAATAGAGCTTGACAACCATGAAAGTGGGATACCAGTTAAAGAGAGCTAAACACATTAAGTTATCACTAATAAAAAATGGATATCAGTTTAAGTTATGTGAAAAACCTATTCAATAATATACATGTACCCTTATTTACTACATTGAATAGATGTCGCCAAGCAAG
Organism: Corrigiola litoralis; assembly: GCA_901111285.1. Lineage (NCBI taxonomy): Eukaryota > Viridiplantae > Streptophyta > Magnoliopsida > Caryophyllales > Caryophyllaceae > Corrigiola > Corrigiola litoralis. The sequence continues at coordinate 22,305 of CAAKMY010094486.1, read as the reverse complement.
CTATTAGTGTTCAATTATAACTCAACATGGGAGGGAGAAGGGGGGAGGGGGGAGGGGGGGGATACATGTTTCCAATTATCTTTTTAATTTTTTTTGAAGTACGTCGGTTTTAACATGATTCATTTTTTTTTTTTTGGATAACGCAAGAACCCGCAGCCGCTACCTTTGGTGTGCTCTGGATAAACCCCCGGAATGCACAATAGCCTACCAACCACGCACACCAGATTAGCCGCACTGTTACCAGTGTGGCAGGCTCTGACTCAAGTGGCATATGTCTCAAGCAAATATTCCTTCGACAGTTGCTACTGGGAGGGTTTGAACTTGAGACCAAGAGGTGTCTCACCTCTCACCTTAAGCAGTGGAGCAACCCATGTGGGCAGTCAACATGACTTGATATCTTTTGAATTGGCATACTGAGATTCCGCGTATTCTTTAAGCTTCTTACCATGTTTCGAACAAAGTATTTACGTCTAAAGAAGTAACCAAGCATAAGACACAAAATAATAAGAGCCTTAATACACCCAACATAACTGTAAATCAAAGCACACAAGATACAGTACCCATATGAAACTTTGAAACTTGTTAAAGTAAAAAGAAAATATAAGACGCAAAATTGACCGAAACGAGCAAACCTAGACACCCGAGGCAAAGTAGCATCGCCCCACAATCAAACCCATCATGCCAAGATTAATAAATATAAACAAAAAGTCAATTTCATGGACCGTTACACCCTTATAGAGCACAATGAGACGTGTGATTCTTTCTATCTGTTAGATACTTTGGATTCCATAATATATGCAACTGTGTATAAATATATAACTATTCAAAAAACATTACACACATATAAGATCCCAACAAGTTCAAACAACTACACCAAAATTATTACACCTTAGTAGTACTTAATTCGAACATATGATCCGTTTTATCTTTTAGATATATTGAATTCCATAGTATATACAACCGTTTAAATATATAGTTTCTTCATTACACAAAATATGAAGAACCTATAGTAAGTTGAGAACCTATAGTAAGTCATACTTCTTACTAGTGAATTACTAGAATCAAATATCTATGTATATTTAGCCCAAATGCTCAATCTTATCATAACTAACCTAAGAAAAGAAAAGGAAAATTTTGTAGGAAAGAGCAAAATCCTACGAAAAAGGTAACTAAAACTTTTCTCATCTTAGAGTCATAAACGAACCGCCAAAATCGAATGGCCCTTGAATCATGCCAACAAAAGATTGATGGTATCCACCCTCCTCACCTAGCTATCTCTTTGTTGTCCATACCAATATCGTGAGTACCTATCAAACAAAGGAGGGCAGTCCTTTCAATTCTATTTGAAGATACCTATTACACTTATCAAATGGCCAAAAGAAGGGGGTCCCCTATCTATTGACTATTGTGGGGGATGGGGACTTTCAATTTAGGTACCCTGGAAATTAGTAGTAAGGTTTTAACATAATAATTGACCTACTTGCTCACGTATTCGCTTTCGCTTTTAGTTCGCATTACACTCGCAGGTTGTGACTTGTGTCCTTATGAGCATAAAAATTATTAAGAATTGATAGGTACAGGATGAACACTACACAGTATACTTTAGGTCTGCCAAGTCTCTGATGTGTCAACATATGTGCGTCTTATAACGGATATAACTCTATTCACCTGATTAGGTACCAAAATCATACGCATCTAATCACTAATCATTCCCAAATATAAGATTAGTGTCCCAAAAACTTGTTTATTGTACCCAACAAAGTACAGTATGTCTTTTTTTCTGTCTTTGTCTTGCTGCGAATAAGACCCTAAACATAAGTTGCCATTACAGCCAAATAATGTACTCGGTATTAGACGGCAAATAATTAGGTGATCCCAGGAGCATGTGCTCCCATATTATATTTCTTGTACCTTTAAGTGTTTTCTTTGTACCTTTTTATGATAGGGTACAAGAAAAACGACAAAAGGTACAAAAAATTTAGGTGGAAGCACATACTCCCGGGAGCATGGTATAGATTGTGATATTGGACTACATTGGAGATAGAAATTCCGTAAATAAGTTACTAACTCCTGTAGACTTGTACAATTCACCACAATTACTTGTACAATTCACCACAATTACTTGTCTATGATAATTTTGTTTGTCTCGTAGTTGCTTGATCAAAAAGCATTATATGGTGCCAAATTCCCTCCACCCTCAAATGGTACAACAATCAAAAAGCATTATCTGACGCCACATTTCCTCCACCCTCAAAGGCTCAAATGGTACAACAATTTTACCTCTCCTTTTCCTTATGTCAAGAGAAAGAGAGGAGAGACTGAGAGAGGGGAAGAAAGGGTCTACCAAACAATATTTTAGAAATATTTAATTTATTAAAGTAGTCAAACAAGCTTTTATTATCAGCTATAACTAGTTTGACCAACTAACCTACTATTTATCTATCAACTACAATTCAAACCAACTTAGCCATATCCTATATATTTTTAAGCTATTAAAAGATCTTATTACTTATATGTACCCTTGTAGAAGAATAGCACTTGGTTGAGACAGTCGGACCATAAGTTATGTTCACGCATATGGGCCATCAAGATAAAAACAAGAATTTTTAAGATAAAAGGGTTTCCAAAATTTAAAAATAATTAGGTTTGTTTAAAATCTCATCATAAGTTCCAAGAGCTCATTTTTTTTTGTTAAAAAGTCATATATTTATTTCAAAAACTCATATTTCTGAGTATAGCCATAACTTATAAATAGACCATTAGTTTCATTTAAGTGTTTGCATGTGCTGATAGAAACTCTTATTGTTTACCCTGAAAGAAATCCCATTGCTATTATTTCTCTTTGTAAATTATGAAAGAATCTGTCTACAAAAATGCAACAGAGTAGGTGTAAAGAGTAGTAGAAAGTAGAAGCACCCAGAGGTCACAGCAATCAAAAAAAAAAAAAAAAAGAGTGAGACCAACACTAATCGCCATGCTAGAATAGAAAAAGGAGGGCTCGGATATGATTATGATGTTTATGCACTCCTTAATTAACCATGCTTCCAAAACATTAGGATAATGTTAATAAGTGATTAGCTAAAGGAGAACATGAAGCACAAAATTATTACACACTCCACTTCCAAGATCGGAAAATGGGAAACATCAAAATATTGTGAATTATTACAGTCAGGAACACCAGCAATTCTCATATCTACTTTTCTGTATCATCCTCAAACAGCAGAAAGTTCAAGAACTGCTTCACCTTCAAAATGATTTGTCAGCTGGCACCATCCTTGGTCCTACTACTGGATGCCTTACAGTAACTAGAAACTTTAGTAAAAGAAAAAAAAACGGGACACTTAACTGCCTGCTCGAACCCCATCATTTCTGGTCAATCATAGTGTTCAGATAGAAACTGTACGAGAGAAATTCTGCTACATAAATGTCAACGACGAATGATATTAGTGCTAACAGATGAGGGATCATAATATAAAAAGGTGTTAGCATGATAATTATAGACATATGATATACTAGGTTATGTCAAATGAAGTCATTTGTTAGATATATGCGTGCATGTTTTTGAAGTACATGCATATGAATAGAGCTACCAAATATTCCCATTAGTGAGCTTTTCTGTCCCCAGCAAAGCATGCTCGAATAGTGCATGGATCGTTTTCCCGACATATAAAGTCCAAGGTTCAAAGGTTGCCTTTCCTTTCATAATTTAGGACCACCATAAGGCTCTGATGTCAAGGATCATCAGACACACTCATGCTGGGCAAAAGGGAAGGGGGGAAGAGGTAGAGAAGAGATCGATAAAGAGATGACATTGCGCAATGTGGCATAAGACATATATGTTGTCTTATCTATTGCTCATATGTTAACGACTTACGATCGAATTTACAAATACACAATTCTTCCTGTACGAACGGATGTTCCTTCCAAAATTTTCTAAACCGTGGCTTTTCTTACAGTTCTTGGTCGCACATATACATGTAACACGTACTATACTGAAAAATATGAACGTATTCACATCTTGGACTACGGCATCTTATTTTAATTTCATTATAAGATATGATAACCAATTAACATTCTACTTATACCATGTAACATGTATGTAAAGTACAGGCCCGTTCCTGAGGTACTGGAGGCCCTAGTACAAATAATGAACAAGGGGCCCCTAAATGTATGGTATGCATAAAATTTTAAAAAATAAACAAAAAAATTTCTTGAAATGGGCCCTTTTTTAAGATGGGCCCTAGGCCACTGCACCTCCTCGCCGGGGGTCAGGAACGGCCCTGGTAAAGTAACAAATTCACGTGTATGATGTGTTAAGCATTTCCAAGACATGTCAGAACACAGGGCCGTCCCAAAATGTCCATACTATCTAACTTTATTGGCCATTTATCGCATTTTGTAAAAGAAAATTAAAAACATGAATAAGAAAAAGTTAAGAAAAATAAAAAATGTTTAGATAAATAAGATAAAACAAAAAAACTAAAAAAAAAAAAACGGTGAAGAGAACAAACAAACCCTCACTCCTAAATCCGATAAGTTATCCTGAGAAAATTATGAATTTATGCCTACTTAACTAATTTGACTAATTTCATGAGTATAACCGGACTAAAATGTCAAAGTTAATTATCTCTACACATATTGGTACCTCTTCTACATTTTAGTAATGCTTTAGTCATAAAATTGTCAAAGTTAATTAAATTGCTAGGAATCAAAGTCAATTCCTACAAAAAATTGAACGGAACAAAGAAATTTTAACTTAACTTGTAAGTCATCTTTATGCAATTAAGAAAACATCACTCATCATAACACCTCGGCGTAATAAGCTAAAATCCTAGATAATCTCAGTGTCATTTATTCTCTTAAATAATCAGATTGACACCTCAAGCTTCATCTTGTGGTATAAAACATTTCATGAATTATGGAAATAGATAAAGTAATTATATAAAAAAATGAGAAGAGACCCTCCAGAGATGAAAATTGGTTATGTTACTGGCCATGCCTTGCAGATCACTGTAATGAGGGACTAGTCAGTACTGTTATCCACTGCAATCTCGTCCTTTTTACTTCGTCTTGTTTTAAGGGGAAGAACGTTTGTAATGAATTATGGCACTCTTAAATGTCACATTCATACCACTATGAAAGTAAAAGCTCCATGACTAGGACATTTTACACGCTCCACATTGCTTTCAATTACACCTTTAATAATTCAGGTCTCCAGAGAGCTGCAACCTCTAGGCCTAACACATCTCGTTTGAATAAAAACAAGAACAAAATTGTCAAGGATATGACAAAGTAAATTGAAAGGTCAAGGCATTGCCAAATTGCCAAGCAAATGTAATCTTGAACTAGCAGGTCGCATATCCAATCACCGGATATCCACACATGTAACCTTAAACTAGCAGGGTCTTTTATCTAATCAGTGGATATAGAACAGTAGAAGTTTCGTAAACTATTGCCGGCTAGTAACACAATCACCAACAAAGTGCATGATAATTCCAATATTTGCTACTGTTGGACATGTTTTTCTTTCAAATACTATTTGACATGTTCATACTCGGGAAAAAAATACTTCAAGTTCAGACATGTGACCGGTGACCCCTTCAATATCAGAACCCTATTCGGATACAACTTAGCAATAACCTCCACTAACATTTTTGACAAAACCTTGACCTGATCTAAATGGCACAATCAAAGTTGATGGGGTATCCTTATTCACCATTGCACTTGAAGTTCAAAGTGAAACCATAGGACTCACTTTGTTCTCGGAGGCTCCATCAAACAAAGTAACGCCATATACGGCGTATAATCTAATATTACAAGAATATCCTACAGTTCGTCATTGTTGCAACTTGCAAACACACACCCGAGATATTTTACGGGACCGGCTATACTTCCTGAGAAAGTTAGAACGTACAGTTAGGCAGTAGATTGCAACTCATGAAAACCAAGAGAGCATGGACCAGCAGCTCGGTAAAGTGGCTTGTCTTGATTTTCATGCTCTGACACGGACCAACAGTAAATGAGTCATTTTCAGAATCTGCATATGTCACTTACATGTCAGGTTTTGGGCCTCTCACAAATCTGGATGTCTTCATCTAGATTTCTATAAGTAGTACAGACCAACAGGTCACTATCTTCCACCAAACTGTAAAACTTCCCATAATAAGCATATTGAAGTACGTAAAACATAAATCATTCGAAGCAAAGATCCTATGCAAATTTGTTCTTTTATTGAAACTCTTAATAAAATGTTTCTATTATAAGCCGTACGTACTGAAAGCCAATCACTTGATCTACAATTCATTAGTCCGCTTGGAGAGAAGGAAAAATGTTCGACACGCAGCACCCATCATGTTATTTTTAGTCTAAAAAAGAAACTAATGTTGTAGTCAGCACATGCAAGGTTGTGCCTAAAGTTGTCGACTTCTCAGCTTACAACTTCGCCACAAGTTCTAAAGCATATTCTGCTTCATGACAAAAACAGTACCTTTAACGCCCATTCAGCTGGAAACTACCTTGTTTAACAGTATGGAAGATTATTAGCTACAGAACAGGCCTAGGCACTGATTGACTCCAAGTAAACATCTCTTTTAGTATTGAACGTGGAACCTTGTTCATACAAATTATAATTGAGCAAGCCTGACCTATTATATGATTTCTGCAAATTACTGTTTGGATTCTATTAGCATCTGCAGATTTTGTAGCTTGCCCTTCCATTTATTTGATAGGCAATTTACAGAATGAACAGGTCGTCGCGAAACCCTCAAGGTTAGGTATAAAACATTGGCACCTTTATAGCAAACATGTCCATCGCAGTTTAGACTTTGTTCAGAGCTTCTTACTCTTTACTTGCTTTCCAACTGCTCATTAGAAGTTGAAGTCACTGTTTTCTACTGTCCCATAGTGTCAAATGTGTGCAGCCTGTGAGACAGCAATTCTCACACTTTTCAGTGTTCACCATATCAAGTTTGAGTCCTGTTTGAGGCACCTTAACTCATATGAGAATTCTTCCTAAACAGTTAACCAGTATCCTTGACTACTCTAATATGCTCCAACAGACAGGGAAGTTAACGGCATACATCTGCCATCTCCCGAAACTGTCCTCTTAATTCTTAGCATTGTATTACACTTGCCAATAACATTTTAATCACAAGATTACCAATTATCCATCCAATTCCTCAGCAGCAGCCAAGTATCGTTTACACCGCGACTATACTATTTACCAACTTGAGCCATCCACAATCAATTTTATAAGTTATAACCTTATCACCAGTCACTGACTAGCCTTCTTAGGACAAAAAAAAAAAAAAAATCTTATCTGATCATAGAAGCTTAGGCTGGTGTCCCAAGATGCATGCATCTTTGACACACTTGACACAACCATTAGACCTCAACCCAAAGCTCAAAACCACATGCTACCAAAGTCTCTTGTGCCATGTCAATCCAATAACTAGCTTTACCAACTTGCATTATGCGTATGTCAACAACATCCATCCTTGCAATCTTTCTCCTAGTACTTTCACATATTTCCTTCAATTTATATATAGTAACAGGTGACATGAAGTTTGATTCTTTCTCTCAGTTCCTGTAATCTATTCCAGACTCTTACAAACACAAAACTAAGAAGAGGAACAAATATATCCTCATCCAGATCCAGCACACAAATTCACAACATCATTGTTCATGTCAATGAGGGAAAATACACAGCTATTTCAGTTAACAAAATATCCTCAAAGGAAACACAATATAAGAAAAACATCATTCAGCATTCATGCATAGTAAAGCAGATTTTGGAAGTATCAAATCCTCTCCATCCAATTAAAAAAACTAGAACCACTAAAGGTACTCTTTTCTTGGTACAACAAGCTGTATTGTCTACAGCCAGTGCCTCTAGCTATCCTTTTAATCTTCATTACAATATTTCCATCTATGACCGGTAGAAATGGCCCCACTTGCTCATCCACTGCCTTTTGGCAGTAGGATTGTCTTTCCAATATTTCCCTCTCTTTTTCTGCTCTCCCTCAAGTTTAAATTTTTTCATTAAGTCAGTAACTTATTAAGCTACCCTTGCACACTATCCTTCACTTGGTTTCACGAGAATATATATAAGTCACCCATGGATAAACGGAGCTGCGACAATATTACTATCATTTTGCACGCAACAATTTGCAACTTAAGTAGCACCAAAACAGGCATGAACACACCAAAACAGGTATGGACACAGTCACAAACATGAGTACAAGAGAGAAACAAGGATAAGCCAGCCTTAAAAATAGAGAACACGAATATGGCAAGGAATATTATAATATACTAAACAAAGGGAATTTGAAGTACATTGTAATCATTCACGTATAATTAAGAACTTAACATACCATTTAGCCAAAACAGCAAATAAAGTTTGATTATTAAATTTGGGTACTTATCTCATTTTGATCCAATAGATTCATTTACCATTTAAGAACTTACAATTTTATTTTGTTTTGTTCGTTTTCAGCTCTCATTTTCGTTTCAAACTACTGCAACAGAAGCTCCCGGCCTATCAATTTCTCAGGGCCATGCAATAGATTGTACCTTTCAAGCCCTCTAAATTGTGCAGAAAGTTGAATCTACCCTAGTTCGTCTACCTCTGTGTAAATGCTAAATACTCAGTACCCATCAACACTTTTACAATTCTCGTCTCGCCTTCCCCGTTGAGTTCTATTACCCTGTCTCGCCATCAACCATAAACTAAGCCCAAAGTAATGAGGTGACCGGCAGAGAGAGAGAGAGATAAGATGACAGGCTGACACTCAACGAAGTGAGAGGTGATTGGCAACAGCAAGCCCGGTGGTGAGGGCAGGGAGGCAGTGAAAGTGGTTTAGGGTTTCAAGTAATTACATTTTTTTTTAATGTTAGGACGGTAGGCTCGGACAATCACTTGAAATTCCAAATAAAAAAATTAAAAAAACTGACAACCCGTACCCGATGTCGATGTGTACCCGCTCTGTCCCAAAAATACCTGGTCCTGTATAGATACCCATGATAAAATAGAAAAAAATAGGAAAGGGCTCAAGTCATGTCGGGTACGTATATACCCATGTCTGTAACTGACTAACCGACACTGTATCAGCTACAATTATGCTACTGATCAGGCGTGCTGGTGTTTGCTAGCTTGCAACTAGAGTTTCGAGTTTTGACGACCTCTCATTCTTGGGTAAGTAGTGCGGAGAAAAGAAAATAGATAGAATTAGACCCATAAATCCGAACAATTCTCTTCATACTTCTTATTTTCCAATTGTATCCCTCTCCCTTAGTACCCACACAGCCACACTACAGTTTTTCCTTTCTTTTTCATGCCCTTTGCTCCACCTCTATAATCATCCATCCTGTCTCGCCCCTTTACTTTGCATGAGGGGTAGCTAAAGAAACTCAAGAAGATCAGGCTCTTTTTTATCCATTAGTTTCATTTCATAATCTCGCCATGTTCTTCCTTACCCTGTTGCATTCTCTCTCTCTCCTCACCTCCAGCAGCCTCCATTTCCCTCTCTAAGTGCCCCTTCATCTTGCCTTTTAGTTCAATTTCATCAAACATCCACCCTCTTTACTCAATTACTTCACTACTTCCCTCTTTATCAGTCCCCATGTATTCCTGTACAGTCTTCAAATGTTTCTGCTTGACATTCTTTTACTCCCTACCCTTTGTTGACTATTTCCCTTCATTAATGTTCCCTACACACCAAGTACTTTGCCACTTCCATAAATCATCCACCCTCATAATCCTGCTTTGTTCTCATTTGTCTCTCCTTCACTCCTCCTTCCATACCCTTCCTTCCTTCCCACGGCGCTCCCATCCAATCAAGCATCTCGCTATGTAATTTTTTCAAAGTAAGACTGTTGCTAATTACAATGCAAAACTCTATTCCTATTGTTTAGAATCATTAATGTAGACTATCAACTATCTAGTAGAAAACCAGTTGTGACTAACAAAGAATAAAGTGCTCTTTATAGACTACAATTTCGTCACTCATAAGCTCAGAACTCATATTGACATAAAATAGCCATAAGTCAGTAAACAATTCAAAATAAAAAAAACAAAGAAAAGACAAAAGAGTGTTATAAGTCAAGATGGTTGTTCCACTGTAGACAGCAATATAGTTTAGCCTTCCACTTCAGGATGTTACATCACCTTCCCTTATTACTCTTCTTGCGGGAGAAGCAGCTAAGCGAGTCAGAAGGTCACTGTCTTATCCTGTCTGTTAATTGATATTCATTTTCGCTAGAATGGTTTTTGTTAGTCATGTTGCATTCTCTCTCCCAACATCTTGTTGCCTTCATTGCTGTTCTTGCAGGAGAAGAAGGTAAATCTAGCTTTATATTGTCTTATTGTTTTTATATGTCCTGTTACATTCTCTATCCCCCAATACACAAATATCCCAAACTCTTCTTGTTGCCTTCATTTCCCTTTCTTTCTGTCCCCTTCATCCTACCCTTTGCTTCACAGTCATCAAATATCCATGTATCCTCCCTCTTTATCTCTGTACTTTACAGTTTTTGTCTCGCACAATCCTACGATTCCTATCAGTCATCTCTTTAAGTTTCTATCCAACAAAATTTCTATTTTTCCCTCTCTTTATGTCCCCTACGGAGTTATGCAATTTGCATAAATTATTAATTTGTCTTCCACTCCCTCTCTCCATCAGACTCCCTCCTGTGCTTCCCTTCTATTCATTTGCTCTTATTCCTATTAAACATTGTTTTTTCGAACTTGTCTAAAAGTAAAACTATATCAAAATCACTCCACCAACTCTATCCATCCGTGTTGGTTAAAAAAATTCAACTCAGATAGTGAAAGTGGTTTACAATCAGTCACAACTATGCATAAACAACTACTGCAGAATGGACAAATCATTTTGAACAGAGAAGTAGAGCTGAGCAGAAGACATCACCATGTCATTGCATATAAGCTAGGAACTCGTATTAAGTTTAACTCACAACAGGTAAGGTAATTGACAATGCTCTAAGCAAATGGAAATAAGAGAAAGAGTATTACAAGTCAAGTTGGCTCTTCACTCGGACTGCAAAATTGTTTAGCCTTCCACTTTAGGATGCTTCAGGCAGCACATATACGCCGTATGCTAGCGAAGACAACAAGTCAGGAGTCAGGAGACCCTTTCATTCACAACAGTCGGTCGCAGATTTCTTCGACTGGGACGACTCTTCCCTTTCGTATAACTGGAATTCCACTCTCCACCATCCTGAGCATAGTAATCCATAGGATAATCACCCCCATTATCGACCCCACCTTTCTCATTTTTACCTTCACAACCACAACTCCTTCCACAATCACCACCATCATTTCTCTCCCACCAACCAGGGATCAACCCAAGCGCAATCTCAGCCTCAAATGGATTCAACAAAGGCCTCTCAAACGCCTCCCCCCAATCAATCGACAACCTAGGACATGCAATCTGAATCCAAGCATCCACCGAACCCTCAAACAACGCAATCCTAGCCGGTGAAATCTCCGACATCAAAACAACCGTCCACGACATCCCTTTCTCCTCCATTTTCATCTCCAACCTATCTAAAATCCTTGGATTCCCCTGCCTCCCAAGCGTCCCCAACACAATCCCCCAATTCTTCGCCTCTCTAGCCTTCACAACCGCCTTCATCCTCGCACTCTTCATCCCTTTATGATCATACTCCTCCAAAAATAACCTCCCTAAGTACGGATCATACCTATACGCCTTCACCCCCGGATTCGCAATCATAAACGCCTCCAAATGAAACCTTCCATCCGCCACAAACACAATCACAAAATCCTCCTCCTCGCCTCCATTCCCCTACATTAAACAAGAAAAATTACACCACATCCAAAAACACATACATTACACCAAAATCAAGAGAACAAAAATAGTATCCATGTCACTAGGCAAACACAAATTCTTAGAAAAGACCGTCTACTTCTATCATAAAAGTAGATGAGCTCCCTGCAAGCTAAATCAACTCAAACTTCCTTTTTGGGCCAGCATAGCTCCGTCTACTTTCGTGATAAAAAAAGGCTAGGCAAAAACTCGATAGTCTTACAATAGGACGGGGGGAGCTCATTCAAACACAATAGGACGGTCTTATCCATGTACAATTCATACTCTTTTTGTGTACCTTATAGTGAAAGTATGTACGTCCTATAAATTGGAAATATACAATTTTGAACTCTTTTGTTTTTTTTTTTTTTTTTTTGCATTTTCCTTAACTTATATGTGCAAATCGTTTCGACCAAATGTATATACCCTTAGGTCTACGGTATAAGTGTTGCATAAAATCTATCAAAGGCACACAAAAATACTTAAAAGCACATAAAAATATACTCAAGAGTACGTACTCTTGAACTTGCCATATAATGATATAAGTACCTGAAGAGCAAAATCCTTGTTATAGACCTTAGGGGCAGTGCACCCAAGCACTTCCCCAGCGGAAAGCGGCTTCGCCTGGGGAACCAAAACCCTAAACCCAAAACCCTCAAGCTCAACTTTGGCGGCTCTGATCGCGGTCCCAAACTGAATAGTCCCCGCGATGGCAATCCTCCTGGACAACCCACTGCCCCTAACAGTCTCAACCAACTTCCCGACATCGATAGCGATATCGACAAACACGTAAAGACACGGGACCACAGTATTATCAACGGGCACGAGGCAGGAGTGGGCGTAGTGGATTAAGATGTCGGCACCGAGGGAGCGGGCGGCGAGGTCGTCGACGCAGCAGGCCCCGTAGGTGACGTCGGCGAGGATGAGGACGTCGGAAGCCGGGGAGAATGAGCGGAAGATGTCTGAGAGTGTGAGGGAGTACATGAGGAGGCCTTCCGGGAGCTGGAGGGCGACGCGGGGAGTGGTGGTGGGGAGGGTGGAGATGCGGTGGATGGTTTTGTGGATTTCGAAGTTGTAGTTGCTGGGGAGGAGGGAGATGGCGGCGTTGAGGGCGGCGTTGTGGAGGATTGAGGGGGGGATTTGGGAGCGAATGAAGCGCTTTGGGGTGGGTTTTTGGGGTGTGGGGGTGGGTGGTGTGGTGGTTAGGGTGGTTGTTGCGGTGGTTGG